>PNEQ01061573.1:0-77591 GCA_003012365.1 Medauroidea extradentata | reverse complement strand
ATATATATATATATATATATATATATATATATATATATATATATATATATATATATATATATATATATATATATATATATAAACAAATGTGCTACTTTTGTGTTATCCATGTTTCCCAATTATGCGGCACTGATTAACACTGATAATCGGGAGTTTACTTTATAACTGGAAATAATCATCACAGCCCTCTAAATGTATTGAAAGGGGACCAGCAACACTAAAATGAGTTTATGAGGTTGTTCTTTTGTTTATTCATCAAAAGTTAAAAATTTGCAAGGTTTTGCTGGACAGACAGATAACATTTTTGAAAGCTGCTGATTGGCTATACATGACTAATGGATGGATAGACAAGAGGTGGATGGCTGTGATGGCTTTTTGTATCTATAACTTTAGGTTATACATTTTTCAAGTAGAGGTGTGCCTCACGTTTTGTTTGTTTTATTCTCTCTCTCTCTCTCACACACACACACACACACACAAGGTGTGGGTGCCTGGGAAGTGACATGTGAGATAGTAGACTCACTTTTACTATAAAGTTCAAGAAAATGTTTATTCGTGGAATTACTTGCCAAGAAGAAACATTTGAAAGTGATCATATTACAACAAATATCTCCCGTAACATATGTAATCCCATACTACTGAATAAGACGTGCTCAATAAGCTTCATAGAAATATGTTTAATGTTTGTGTACATAATATTTACCCTACTTTTACTTTTATTTCATAGTACTATTACACAGATTCTTGATTCTTACACGAAGCTTGCATCGCAAAACGCACCGTTAGAGATGTGCTGCAATATAAGATTAGGACGCTCTATAATAGATCGAACTAATAGTGTGGCACTTATTCTACTGTAGGATCATGAAGTTGCAAATTATAAAATGTCTTGTTTTGTTCCCAGAAAATGTTTTTTTAATTATGTTTCATGTGCATTTTTTGCTGAAGTTTTTATTTGCTACTGGCGTAGAGCAAGAATATATTTTTAACAAATATTTATTTAATTTATGAGACAGATGTCTTATGAAAAAAATTGTAAACTATGTAAGTAGGACAGTGCTGTATATTTAACCTCCTGTTGTTACCAAAAAGCATAAAAAGGCGACTTAACGTGGCATAAAAAATAAATTAAGTTATAACTGTAGACATCTTCAAATTTAAATGATGCCCTAGAAGTATAATTAACTTCATCCATTCTCTATAATCAGCTAGTGCACAATGTAACTTGTGAGTGTTAAGTTAATTTTCTATTGCTCCTTATAGGAAAATCAGAGCGTTAAGGCTGTTCCAAGGCGTTTTCAGATCGACGGGCCAGTAATTTCAATTTGATAGGTCAAAAATGGCTCGCATACCTTCCACGAACATGTGGAACTCATCACAGAACGCGTGAACTTGCTATATTAGCCACCGCGCTGCAGAATATCTCACACTCGCCTCTGGGCGCTGTTGAGGGTAAGATCTACGCTGCTCTCCCCTCCAAGCGATGACAGCGCTCAGCGTATTGGAACAGCAGTGGTGGTAAACTTTTGTACTACATAGTACCTACAGCAGCGTGCTGTCTGTCCTCAGCTGTCGCGTGGTGTGAGTGAGGGGTGGGAGGGCTCGGTCCTTGAAGGGAGGAGTGGGGGAAACTCGTCAGACCACTTTGCACAAATTCTGGCCTGTGTGTTGACACGATTTGGTTTTGAAGCTTGCAGGGGTTAGGACGTGGGGGTGGGTATGCCGTAAGGGGTGAGCCGCTCTACGACAGTGCATTTCTTCCAACGACTCTACCAATAATTGTACAGAACTCCTTTAAAATTTTTACGTGAAATAGGAAATACATTTTCTCAATCGGTGTTGTATCGTAGACAAAGTGGTCACATGACCAGATTTTGATGTACTACAACTGGTGACTATTATTTATCAAGCCAAAGAATGAATATCTACCAGATTATGAACTACACTCCATGTTAAAATTCAAAATACATTTACATTTATTAAAGTGGTAAGGAATAAGTAGTCATTTCTGCTGTTCGCAGGAACTGATGTTTATTACAGTGTTGTAAACTATTAATCACTGTTTACAGATATTACCTTAAAAATTATTTCTTTTTCACTTACAATTTTCTCATTGGCGCTTGCTTAGTAAATGCAGATTTCAATTTAGTCCTTACTACACCGAAGTGTTGCTACGAACTAAACAAGTGACTGGCAGAGCCCGGAAAATTCGCGGGTTCACTGACCAGTAGGCTAGTCTCCAAGAATATATGTTTTCTCAAGAAGACAGCAGCTGCTCATTATCTGCTCGCTTCCACGGTAAAATGGGCAAGTGATAAGTTACATTTTTTATTTTTTTTTGGCTCAGCCATATTCAGAAGGTGTCAAATAAGTCATGCGCCAATTGCGAAAGTGACACGAACTTGTAGTTGCTGGAATCCTAGCTTGTGTCGGAAAGAAAACGCGAATTTTTCAGGGCCGTAGTGATTGGTCCTGTCATCCTAATTATATCATACAACTTACAAAATTAGAAACCAACGAAAGTACTATTTTGTGCGCAGGACATTCTCATAAGTTCAACTGGAGAGTGACTAACACTCTCTCGTCTAGCTAACAACCTGTGATAGTCCCATTGCACAAATTCTTCACATATTTCATTAATATTTCAAAGATGACGCAAAGAATATAATATTATTTTTAACAGGAAAACTTACAAAGATGTTGGAAGCGTCCACAGTTTACCCTTGCCTTCATGTCAACGCAATGCGTAACAAACTGTTGACAATAGACACTATTGCTTTGTATAAAATTCAGCAACCGATACCAATGAAGTATGCTCTCGGGTAGCAGTAGGCAAGTGGCAGGCGATTATTATGAACATATCTAATTACTTTTTTTGATTCCATCCTATATCATGCATCAGCTCTAACTGTAGTGAAGTCGCTGTAGTGTACCAATAATTTTAGTAAGTCATGTGATGTCACATGTGTGTAAGACTAATAATTACTTGGTTATGAAATTATTTTCAACTTGTGTGATACAATCTCCTTTCAAACTTAAGGTCGCATACTTTTATTCATATTATATTAACGCGTACCTCGGGTGGGATCGGGATAGCGAACTACGCTGTTGATGTGAGTGAAGGGCACCAGCAATACTCCCCAGGTACTGCACTTCGAGACTCTTAGGCCTCAGGGTGTGGTTTGTTCGGTGTGTTCGGTATCCCACCCGAAGCGTTGATGTAAGTGGTTGTGTGGTGAACGCACGTGAATGGATTAACACATATGACACTCACTAAACAGGGACTACACACTTACTGGATGTTGACCCCCAGTACGCCTGATTACTTACGTTGCTTCTACTGGCAATATTAGGTGTCTAGAAATGAGGTAAACAGTATTTCACTTACAGATGATTTATTACGCTTACGTTACACAGTGCCAAAATAATGTCTGAATTACGCACGCAATGAGGTAAACGTAGTGATGCGTCCCTTGCAGTAACAATAACTCTAAAGCACACGATAGTGCATGTGATAGTGAACTTTGCGTAGTGACTACGACCGGCTGGTATATCGCACGTGGTTGGTGAGTGATCAGTGTGGAGCTGGTGTACGAGGTGAGTCTACGACACCAGAAGGTGCACCTCCTTAAGCAGTGAGGGGCTGGCGGCCACTATGATGGACCGTCAGGTTCACTTGGAAGCTGGAGTAGAGAGTTGAGTTGCGGTGAGCACGTGCCTAACTAACGTGTCACAAGGCAGCCGTTCCCTTGCACGTTGTAGTGTGGTAGGGCTCTACAAGTGATGTTAGCGGTACAGTGCGAAAACTGTGGCGAGCTATGCTAGGCCGGTGGTGGGGTGAATGGCACGTAACACGCTGCACACAGAGTGATGCTCTCAACGAGATGAATTGAGTGAGTGCGTGATAATGAAATGAATTTACAACGTACTGCTCACATCTATGCTGAACACAATGGCGGTGTCATAACCTGCACGTGGTCGGTCACAAAAACATGAATTACGCCCTTAAAATGTTACACAAATACAAAATAACCTTAGCAACGCGTGTGCAAAATTATGCTGAATAAAACAATACCAAAACGAACCTCGTATGGTGAAGGATGAGTGCCGATGTCTCCCGATACAAAAGTCCTTAACCACGTGGCGGTGGTGATGCCGACGCTGTGTTTAAGTTAAAAAATACCAAAGTGGTCACAATTTTTAGGTTAAGCAGATGCGCAATGCAATGGGGAATATCTGGTAACGTGTGCTAAGCTAAGGTGAACCGGTATACTAACGAGACTATGGAAAACTAGCAATCAGTGAAACAAAAGATGATGAGCACACGGACAGACGTCTTACCTCTCCAGAAGACGATGACGAACTGCCACGAGGAAGGCAGCCTCTAAGGACTCCTTGCCTCGCTACGGGGTTTACACACTTCCGGTACCTCGTGCGCGTGAAATATTAATATTTTATGAAAATAGTACACATAAAATTACATAATAAATTGTCTTACATATTTTGCTGATATTGAATGATGCATTTCTAAATGTCTGCTGATAACACGTAAGTCAACATAGCGAATGTGGTAACCCTTGATGGCCTTCGGCACACACTGTACCCTGCTGTTTGATACACAATCCACTTTGCACTGAATGATTTGGCATGCATACACACTGTGGGGTTGCGGTACGATTATGGGAGAGTCTGAGAATACTTTTGGGTGGGTGGAAAAGGATACACTCGCGCCGTTATGGGCTTAACCCATACGCTGGCCCTGCGGCCGGCGTCAATATGAGATATATGTCCTTAGGATGGTTACAAAAGACGGATACACTCTTTGGGGAATATACCCTATGCATGAAAATGATGTATATTCTTTTATAATGCGATTTATTACCTTCCGTAATAAGTAAAAGAGGTGATCAATTTTACAATTGTGAAAACACACTTGAGTGTTTTGTTTACTTAGAATAAAAAAATATATTGAAAACTATGTAAATCATATCCTTAAACTCGTTTATGTTAACAGGATCTTTAACATGTAAAGAAACCAACCTTAAAACATTAACATAACAGAGCAGCTCCCTTTCATTGCTTAGAACTAGTTTTGCCATGAGTTCGGTGAGCATTGTTGCGTATGATATATTTTTTTTAATAAGAGGCCCTCATAAACAGAAAGAAATATTGCTGCAAATGCATAGCATGCTTAGTTCACGAATGAATTAAAAAAATAGCGTAATGTGATGTGCGACAATCGTACAATATCTATTATGTAGACAAAACTGCTGTTTTCTGCCATCCGTATTATTTTGAGAGTGCAAGTCTCTGGAATAGATTGTTTGTAGATTGAAGTTACACTGAATATTACAGCAGTATGTGGTAAAAACTTTGTTAAATTTCTAGTATTTAAATAGTTTACATAATATTGCATAATGAAATGTTCAAAATAAATGTTCACAGTCAATTTTAATAGCTACAAATCCTATAAGCTGCATTATAAAAACGTACCTAATTTTTCATAAGGAATAACCCCTGAATTTTATCCCTATTAAGGAAACCAAAATTATATAATTATGTACAATGTAACGATTAATTAATCCTTTGCGTCTGTAAGTCTAAACGTTACAAAAGTACAAATACCACGTAATTTCATAGTTAAATTGCCCTGCATTTTAACATTTAAGGAATTATAATTTTTAAACTGAAGCTATTCGAGTGGTTTTTCAATTAAATTAAATGTGAGTTATTTGGATTATGAAAACGGAACCAATGTCATGCTTTTATTTTGCAAGGAGCAAGAAACCAACCGCTGTAATTTCGCAATGGTTTAGTGCTCCAAAGAATGTTGTTTTAGAAAAATGATGATTGCAGTACAAATAACTTAGTGTTGTTTTTCACATAGCATGTGTTTCATAGAGTTCAGTATTTATTTGATGTCTTAAGAGTATGTTAATATACATGATTTTGATTCAGAACTTGATAATGTTGTGCAGCTTCAAAATAGAAGATTTTAATAACTTTCCTGATATTTAAAATGTTATTCAAACATACACCATAAATTTTAAGTGAATTCTCATTTGTATACTCGTTGCATCAAGCAAGCTCTTTAATTTAAGAAATGTTATTATAAAATGTGTTTTATAAAGTCTATGTTCAATTAAAGCCGTGGTTGGAATTCCTGTAATATATTTATAACTACAATCATTCATTATTTCACTGTGCTAAGTTATCCAGATTCACTTCCTCGTTTTCGTAGAGATGTTGAACACCCTTAGACACTTTGTTACGAACCATGCAGTGCGAAGCATTGCTGGTTCTACCATCCAAAATGGAACTGTAACCAGTCCACTTGGCCAGGAATTAATAATATTCAACACGTAGTTGCTACAAGCATCAAGGATAACCTCCCCACTCCGACAGCGACACGAATTGCCACACAGGACAACTGGTTTGCCCGATCTGAAATAATTTTCTAGCTACGGGTCTGGCACAATATAGGTGTGTGTCCTTGTCCGTTTGCAAGCCAACGCCACCTGGGACACATCACCTTCAAGATGCACCACGACGTCCACCTACGACGTGCCGTTCGCTCCATGTCCAATCTAGCATATCAACCTCGACAACATTAAAGGTGGGACTGTTGTAACTAATTAAGCGACTCATAAATAATCTTTCAAACAAAACTCTTTAACTTAAATATCTATTCAAGCCTCCCTCCGCGAATAACCTTCTTAAATGTAAATGTAATTGAATAAATGTATTATAAACTAAAATATAGTTCCTAAAACCAAATTGTGACCATTTAAATAGTATTTATAACAGGAACAGTTCTTGTACTTTATGTGAACAACCTCAAATAAATAATTTTATTTGTAAAACGTAACAACTTGCATTATATTCAGTGTAGGTCTGATGTGGATGAGAACTTTTCAATAATAAAATGTACTGTACACTGACCATTGCATTTTGGAATAAACATTAAATGTTCATGTCAAATCGGAAAAATTACAACAAACCGTGTGTTTAAGTTTACGATATTGGTATAACGCGTGTAAGCGTGTTTACTGTGCAAGGAAATTATTTTTATGGAATTTGTGTAAAGCAAATGTCACAGAATAACTTAAACCGTTTGAAATACATTCCCTTACTTTGATTCTGAACATATTATGAGATACATTCAATTCAGTTTCATAATTCTGATTTTACATATGAAAATTTGATCAGTCCAAATTCATCGAAACAGTTATGTTTGGTCTTACATTGCTATCGACTGCAGTTTTTAATATAGATATTTTTGCAACAGTGAAGAAAGGATGGTATACCAAAGCACATTACTAGAGTGGAATGTGAGATTATATTTTTGTCAGTGTTTAACATCAAGGCTTTTAGCGCTGGTGAGGGATGACATGATGTTACTAGAGTAGATCATTACTACAGTGAGCCTAGACACTTTTGGTAACTAATAAACAAGCAAAATTCAATGTACAATCTGCAGCTGGATACACGTTTATTTCCACATAGCTTCGGTACTCTGACACGTAATTTCTGGCTACGATTGGCATACACATGTATTGTTATATTGGTATAGCAAAATATTGCCTTGATATAAAAAATGATTTCTTGAATAAAGAGCTCTAGAACAAACCATACGCAAATAACTACTAATCCATGTCGGTAACACAATTACCTACTTTGTCCATAATGTACTCCATATTTACTACTTGAGAAGTGCCACAAAAATTTTCCAGCTTGATAAATTACAAAATTTTAGCAATGACTACCTCTACAGCATTTCACCGGCGAGAAATTTACGAAAACTCCATAAAACACATCTGTGTAAACTGAACACACGCTGCAATAAACAAATGAAATTGTTTCCTTTCTGTACATTTAACCACATAAATCTGCTAAGATTGGTAACGTAAAAATATTCTTACTATTCCAGCACTTCATTACACAACATTTAAGAGGTACATAAGATGTAAAAACAAGAACGGTTCGCACTAAACCACTATAAGACTGCTTAGCAAAATTTAATCCACAAGCATTATTTGAAACGTATTGCAATTATCAGATATAACAGACAGTCCAATTCTAAGAATAATTTAATCATTCTAGAAGATTTGTGTCAATGAAAACGGTAGACAAAATCTTTTATGCACGCATGATGTGTCACTGTCTCGAGTTTCATTTCAAGAGGATGAAGCTTGGTATAATAATTTTGTAGTAACATTATAACAATGCGTGGGTTTGTGGGGTTGAGCTGTACAGTGTGCGCATCGAGTGTGAAGTTCTAATAATGATAATACAAATATATAAATATATACATATATATATATGTATATGTATATATATATATATACATATATATACATATATATATTTCTCACTTTCGTTAGGCTTAGTATTTTTCTTTAGCATATACTTTTCCTTAAATATGGATCATTTGCTGTTATTACATAGAAGAGCAGTACTGCAAGTCAAAAATATTATTTTTACAGGCCGTGTTAACTTCAAATATTTGTTTCTATGAGCCAATGTAATCGTACTGTGCATTATAATATCTTCTCGTAGAGAATAGCAACAGCTCATCAATTTTACACAACTAATATATATTTAACTTATTTAGCTTACGTATAAATAATAGTACTGATAAAATAGTCGTCTGATATAGAAATTTCCATGTATTTATTGGTACATAAAATTATCATACATTTTAACATTTTAATTATCTTATGCAAATATTTAATGACTTTTTAAGAAATGAACAAATAGTATGTCGAAAAATTGAAAACAAATTAATACCTTTATTTAGATTAATCATGCATTGTAATCACTTTGCTACAAATACTTTCAGGCTATACTAAGGTTAATTCTACAGGTTAGGAAGCTGAAGGGTTTTCTTATGGACGAGTTTGGCAAGAGACAAGCCCTACCACCAATTGCACTCTTATCGCTAAGAGGGCTAGAAAATGCGAGGCAATTTTAAAATTAAATTTATCTGGGATATGTAAAATGAAAAATCTTTAAGTTTAATTTTTCTGATATTTGAAGATTACTTATTTTTCCTTTTAAACTTTATTTGCAAAATAATCTACTCACATTTTTTAACTATTCAAACAAACCATTCTCTGATTGGTCAGTGTAACCCCTTACCGACTGCAGCAAACCTAGCGGACGAATTCATCCACTGCCAAACTAATAACATTGAGCTATTTTTCTAACCAGTGGTGGAATTCACCTTAGCTGTACTTAGCTTGTAAATAAATAAAATTATCATACGCATATTTCTTCAAATGTGACATGGATTTCAGATGTAATTCACTTCGCAAAATATAATTCATGTATGATACATTCATATTTATTTCAGATGTTACAGTTTTCTGTGAAGGTGATAGTCGCAGAAAGAAAAACGAAGTATAAATAATGTTTCATTATGTATCTTTAATTCAAATATTACAATTTCCCCTGTATTCGTAGTGATTGGTGCAAAATATAACACATGAGAAATAATTGTACAACTATTGTAAAAAAGTATTAAGCATAACACCCTAATTTACGGAATACGACAGCTATTCCACTTTGCACCATCGCAGAGCTATAGCTATTCGTTTCCCTCGCAATTGCAACGATGACCTGTCTTACACTGTTACATACAAATGTGTTCGTGATAATAGGTTATGCCCAATAAACAATATAGTACATGTGTAACCACAGACCATTTATTTGTCAACGATGAACTCATTTAACTTTTTTTTACCCAGAACACATGTAAAGTATAGCCTAGTAGTAGTAGCAGCAGCGTTTGTTCTATTACGTTGCTGTACTGCAGAGGTGATCAAAGCCCCGAACTTGCTTGAACGACCGCCATCATAACTACATATAGAAAACGCCTTTCCTTCGTATGACACTTTCTGCCAGACGATCGAAAAAATTCGATATCTCCATGTATCAATGACTTTGTATTTGAATTTATTTACAATTGGAGTGAATGCAAATATGTAGAATTGTAGACATACACCACTACAGGGCAATTTCGTTCCTGAAATCCACAAGTGAAATAATGGAGAATAGTAAACTAAGGCAACGAAAGCAATTGTGGTGTCCTCAGTTTTTCATATTGCTTTTCATGTGCTCATTCAATTCGGATATATATTTTTGTTGTTGCCTTTTTTCATTCTTTAACTGACATATTTCCTTATGGATTTTTTTTGTTCATACAGGTCTATGTGGCAGACTAGCCTTGGTTTTTTTTATTTCTTTTATTGTCTTCCTCTATCTCGCAGATGTCTGGGACGAAATTGCACTGCAATGGCGTATGTCTGCAATTATATACAATTTCGTCTCGATGACTGTAACGACAAACTCAAAATAATAACGCAGGTATTGAGATGAATTTGTTCCCGCGACATGTACAAATGCGTGCTTAAAAGCTCCTACAAGTGTATAGGCATTTTGAAACTGAAATACAAAAGGCTGTCATTATGCCCCAGAGTGGCTTCCCGAGACGTGACTTTGGCTCATCCTCCGAGCGAATCTTAATTTTTTAGTTCTTTCATTATTGCTAAACGTGATACCAACAATGTACCGTTTACCTCACAATGAATTGCCGGGCATTAATGATTGATTCTAGAATTTATATTTACAGACACCAATTTGGAATGAAAAATTTCACTTAATGAAATACACGTATACGTCAAACTTATTGAGTTCCATATCAGAGCTGATGTTCATTTCCAAATACGTATTACTGTCCCATTCACTCAACATCAGAATAAATTAATATTCACAAATTTACTAAGTAATTTCATTTATTCAGACTGTGGAAATAACACTCAGCAAGTTAGGGAAATCACTGCTAATTTCTGTAAAATAGATCATAACATAACAGCAAAAAATTATTGTTGAAAAATTCATAAAAAAATTTACATGGACAGCTCTTACAGTCCTAAAAATAATTGACAGTCATGCTTGTTTAGAAACCCTCACACTAGTTAGTAGAAAAGTGTCTATAAATTATATAAAAATATTTAGTTCACTATAGATAACTAGGAACACCCTAATCTGAAATGCAGTGAAACTATGTAAACACCATATAAAATTCAACACTTTTCTATGTTGAACATAGGTGAAGCTATGGGGTGGTCCGGGTATGCACAGGACCACCCATTAGGTCTGACAGGTGTCAACACATATCTTATTACCAACTCCTTTAGAAGTGGTGGAGAACTCCACAAACCTTCTTTTCACAATCACATGAACAATGGGAACACTAGAGTATGTACTGGTAACCCTCACAAACATGCATACACAGACGCACACACAGAGAAAGGAAAGAATGGACATATCCAAAGCATAAAACTGTATACTGTTTTCTTCAGTTCATGGAATTTGCGCATGTGTACTACAGCACCCAGCTAGTTGGCTTGATGCAGTATGCACACTAACCATATAATGAACAGTGAAGTCTTAAATTTAAATTATGCGGTATGAAAAGATTGTCTCTATCGAATCAGCATGCGATTACATGTTTCTTCAAATGTCTGATACTGGTAGTGAGTGTGCCTTTTTGTAATGCTGTTACAACAATTTTTTGTTTGTTTTTAATTACAAAAGATATGCACTGTAGGATTACGCACAGTTTTAAATCTTAGGTTTTTTTAAATTTATATTTTTCCCCGTTATATTCATTAGACATTACTGATATATTATTTGTTATTTGTAATTTCTTGCAACATAGTGAGAATATATATCTTTGTAAACTGTATTTACATGCAGAACTGTAACTGTGTCAGCTATTAAAATGAACTGTGAAAAATTCGCAGATTCACTTACCTGTAGGCTAGCCTCCAAGAATATATGTGCACTCAAGCATACATCAGCTCTTCATTAGTTGCTCTCTGATACAGTGATATGGGCCTGCAGTTAATTACGTTGTTATTATTGGAGCAGCGACTTACACGAGATATCAAATAAGTTACAGATCAATTGTTAAAGTGACACGAATATACAGTTTGTGGATTTCTAGCTCGTGCCTAAAAGAAAACGAGAATTTTTCAGGTCCCTAACTATGAGTCCATTGTGGACGCTATAAACGTATTGAGAAAGCAGTGGAAGGGGCTATTGACGGTAAAGTTAGAGCAAGTGGGAAAGGTATCTTCACTCAGAAGAAGTCTTTCCACTTCATACTGAGCTTAGAAATCATGCATTCAATTTTGCTGATGATTTTGAAGACAAGCAAAATGTTACAGTCGTCTACTATTGATCTGTATGGGGCAATGGAACAAGTCCAGATGCTTGCCGCTGTTTTACAACATTTGAGAAATGAAGAGTCAAGTTTCGATGAGATGTACAATAAGGTAGAAAAAAAGTGTCAAATTAGGAATTGATGTACCAAGTCCGAGAAGAAAACATTACCCCTAATGTAAAATAGATAACTATTCAGAAATGACTTTTATATTTCAATCAGTGAAGGACAAATGCAGAGTAGTCATATTTAGAGCTGTGAGCGACTCTCTCATTCAAGGTTTGAAACTCCGATTTTCTAAAGAAACCCAAGAAATTATTTCTGCTACTGGCAGAACTCTGAGACTCACTCCCACTCAGAACGATATTCAGATCTTAAGTGACAAGTTTTGCTAGAGTGTTCCAGAGCTTCAAGCTGAGGTGCGTCTGCTGAGAAGCAAGACAGTGGGAGAGTATCTTCCGAATACTATTAATGACTTCCTGATATGGATTTCAGAGTACAACCGTAAACAAACTTATGAAAACTTCTACCAACAGCTGGCCAAATTTGCTGTTATTCCTGAACTAATTGTTCTGCGAGAGAGGATTTTCCAAGCTGAGCCATGTTAAAACCAAGTTGCGATCAACAACAGCACAAGACTGCCTTCAAAATCTCGTGCTTCATTATTTCCTTATTGTGAGCAGAATCTTGCTAATTCCGTCGAGGTGGCAGAAGTTATTGAAGAGTTCAAAACAATGGTAACGTTAGATTGGCTAATGAACTTGTGAACGCTTTGAAAAACATTCGAGGCCTAGACATATTTCAAAATATACTCAGGCCTTTATTAACTTCCCAAAATTTTTTATTTATTTGTTTTAATAAAAAAAAGTCATGTTACATGTTATTATGTTGCGTACTTAAGCAGGTTTGATTGTGTAGTTTGTTGTGTTATTTATTGTGCATGCTATTACTTTGTTGGACATTATCTAAGGATTTTTAATACATTAGTTTTTGTCCCTAGTGCTAGTTTTATCTTACAATGCTTGTAGCAGAATCGAAGTAATAGAGACATGTACAATGTGCCTATAAAACTCATTCGCATAAAATATCAAAGAATGTAAGTTACCATATTTTAGTAAAACATTTTAAACTGTTTATATGTTAATGATTTTTAATATTTGTCTAAATTATCTTCCACACTTCCCAATGCTTCGAAAAAAAAATACTACTAAAATGTTTCTTAAATTTGGATATAAGATATTTTATCAAACATCAAACAAATATAAATTGTGTAGCTAAAAAAACTAAATATGGACTTGGCTACTTACATGTGTTATAGTTTTTGTGTTTGTTTTTATTGAATGTATCACTATAAACATTATCATCGAAAAAATATTAATATTTATACCAGTGTTATATCCATTGTCCATATATCAAAAACACTGCTTAAATAGCACCATTTTCATCTTGAAATTCAACACTTTCCTGGGGGAGGACCCCCGGACCCCCCTCCATATTGGGGAGATCACTGAAGACTAGGACCACCCATTAGCTAATCTCTAGCTTTGCCTATGTTGTTGAACACTGTAATTTTTAAAAGTTTATAGTTATATAAGTTATGTGTGTAAACTTATTAGGTAAGATATCTAGCCGAGCATATTAAAAGATAAAACATTGATCACAAATTCAATAAACAATACTGTATTACTGGTACAGCACATAACAGTTATGCTAGGGGAATACTAGAAACTAGATGCACTAAGCGAACTCTTGTTCCTTTTGATACTCGCTGCTATAAACTACAGTGTTAATGTACAATTTCATGTGAAGAAAATATTTAATAGTATGTGTTGCAAAAAAATCTCTAACTAACCCATCAATTCCGTTTTGCACAACCGTGTTTAAATGTTCACTTAACATTACATTTGCATATTGTTCATACACTGCAAACCAAATTAGCTTTTGCTCACATAATTATTAGAGCTATTAGTGTAACACAATTATATTTCATTGTTAAATTTTGCAACAACTATTTGTAAGGTTTATTCATCATGTCGGACTCGTAGGTACTTCTTAGCTCGGAGCCCAGAATAGTCTGTACCTTTCGTTCTTCCCCCTTTTATGTTCTCAAATTTTCATTTTCGTCGCTTGGTAATGATGTCAAAAGGATACTGTTCTGGGTTCGGTCGTTAATGAAGAATGAACAGTAAAATACATACTTCCTAACGTCTTTGATATTTGTCATGGCGATTTTTTTATTGTGTTACTTAAAAAATTCCGACTGTCTCAGCGGTGTCCTGTCATTGTAAATATTTTATTATAATTCCCAAAATTGACATCACTAAGTATATGCACACTTTTGCAAGCTGAAATTCCCAGCACTAAATTTATACATACATAATGAGATGGAATATTATAGAATGTCTATCGTGACTGAATATTAATGTTTTACGAATGAGTGCACATTTTAATTTTCCAACACCGCAGTATGTCAACAAAAGGTAGCAAATTTAGTGAATTGTTTTCTATTGCAGGAAAGAAAAAGATTGATTATTAAATGTACATATTAAATATGGATATTTTTCAGTTATCAGTTATGCCTCAATTTTATCCGTCGCCGAGATTTTGTTATGTCGAAAAAAGTTGTATGTAACACGCACTAGTTTTCAAATATCACTGTTAACTACACCAACTGTATCCACAACACCGCATCTAACAAAAAAAACCACGAAATCTAGTACACCGCATATACCAAAAAACCTTCGCGAAAATTCAAGTATCAAGCGAGCCACCGTACCTCACAAAACCTCCCGCGTTGTTGCAGCAAACTCCGTGAGGAGCGCCACCTTACTGGTAGCTTATCGCGGTATCTCGACGTGTCTCGCCGGATCTTCGCCACGTCGTCGACGGGGATTTGCACATGTTATTTCAGTTACTTACCACGAAGAGTAGACTGCCTGCATTGCTATAAACTTGGTGTCCATGTAATCAGGAAGAATGGCGCTATTGTTTAAAACCGTTATATTTGACGTTCACCTAACGGTTTCAGTTTTTTAGACAATCAAAGTTGCTGCTAATTTTCGATATAAAATTTGTTGAAAGAATTTTTTTTTCTCTCGAGAATGCCTGCTGGCAGCTTCACAAAATTTCTTTGGCATGTTAGAAGCACATTTTAAGGTAATTAAAAAAATTTTCGTTCATAAATGACGAATACTTTTTCTGTTTAGCTTGCCATAACTTCATAACAATAAAGTATATAAAAAAGTAATAAAAACCTATTTTAATGTATCGGTGCTGGTTTAAAATCATTACATTACACATGATTTAAGTACAGAAGTTGCTGAATATGGTATTTAACAACAGGCCGGGTGCAACTCGGATAAGGAAAACCTGTATGCTGTTGTGTTTTCATTAGTGACAACTTGGAGCGCTAGTACCGAAGACAAATAAGGAATCTTGGAATTTTTTTTGTTACTTCCGAGTCTGTGATTGTTTTGTTGTATTTGTTTTCGTTATGGTGGTTAGTGGTTAGGTAGGTAAATGCGTGATTGGTAGGAAAACAATTATTTAGATGGTGCAGCAATGAAATAAGCATCAAATCCAAAAGAAAATTAAATTTGGTAGTTTTCAGAGGGATTATAAAGAAATTTAAGTAAATGGATAATTTTTGAAGAAAGTGCTTCAACGTGACCATGAAAATGTGTATTCTCAGCGGAAAAAATGTTGTGTATTTGTTTGGTGTATTTCTCGTAACAAGCATAAATGCTGTGGTTGTTTTTTAAGTGATTAGTGGAACATGTTTTAATGGTCGTAATATACAGTTAACATGTGACAAGGTTCGTAAATAATCCGGTGTTGTGCTTAGCATTTTTGTAACGCAGGTGAAATATCTCGGAATGTTTTGCAAAATGTCACCAATCTATCTGCAAATACTTTGTCTTATACGCAAAATGTTCAGTGTTTGCTAGCCCTGTGTGAAGTGTGATGTGACATTCTTACGTTGATTTTTGAATAGACAATTTTAAGAACTGTATGTAACTGTAACTCGCGTGAAATAGTATTTGTGTATAATACATAACTAGTTTGTTGCCATATGAACGTGGCTTTCATTGCACAGCTTCTCGTAAATATATGCAAATATACGACATACTTTTGTAACTCGAGTGATATGGTACTTAGAATATAAGTCATTGCAAAAACGTTGCTCATCATACATGTGGATAATACGTTGTTCAAATGTACGTTGTTTCGTAATTCATGTGATACTGTATTTGTGAAGTAAATTATTAATTGCTATTGCGTTGCCAAATAAGTACGCGTGGCATTCATCGTTCAAACTTTACAATATATTTGTAAACATATTTTTTGAGCGACAATGTTCGTACTTTTGAGTTTTTCCAATTGTATTTTTAATGGCGTATTACGGTTGACTGCTCTGGGGGGCGCACCAGGGGTGTACCCAGTGCGCCCCGAAAACTGAAAATATGCAATAGTCACGTGATTGCCCACAACAAGTGCGTATTGTTTATGCTCCAATATCTGGAACGTGCCACATTTACAGTGCAAAACATTTGTGATAACTAATTACTTGAAACACGAAATTCTTCCACTCCAGGTACTCCGAACCGGCCAAAATTCAATCCTACGAAATTTGAGAGGTTACTTTACTACATTTTTTCTTCTTCATCAATCAGTAATTAGATGCGCGGACAACTCAATCCTACTAACCTTACTATAGTTTTAATAATGAACACAGTTATTAAAATAAATATTGTGTTTGCATCACATAAACGTCTTTGCTTTATTGAAGTTCCGAACAGTCATTTAATTGTGTAATCTCCCCAGCAGAGAACATTTTCTTTTGTTTACATAATCACAGGTCGCCGCCATAATTGCACTCCTTTTGCCGCACCATCTCTTGAGACGGTGCTGCAAGAACTGCTCTCGGTGCGCACCTATTAAATGCAACTCTTAATTAGAATACAAAAATCTGAATGCTCCCAACGGGAGTTCCGGTAGCTGGAACACGCGGCACTCGTTGGGGCACACCGGGAGCATTTGGTTGCAGTAATAAGTGTTGTGCGAGTTCATTGTCCACTGAGGTGTGTGTCATATATACCGAAAGAAGACTATCACTTACATCGAAAATTAATAGTGTCAAGAAAGACATTAAACTAAAAATATAGCCCACCCCGTTGTTGAAATAAAGTCCCAACAGAATTTTTAAATTATTAAAAATAAAATGTACTGGTCTCCTCCCCCCACCACCCTAATTTTTTCATTACTTTTTGGAGACTCCATGTGGAGTGCTAGTGTTGCATTGTTTTTTTCATTAGTTCTACGAGTGACAACTTGGACCGCTAGGTGAAACTACTAGCACAAAAAAAAATGCATTGAGTTAATCATCTTTCTATGTAAATATTTTTTGACGTTAACTATAAACATTTCATTTGGTTTTAATTTGTAAACATATTTTTTAGAATAAAATAACATTACAAACGTATAATGCACCAATTTCACCAAAAATTAATTTAATCTCTGTTTAATGTAAATTTGCATTTGTGTGTTAGTTTTCCATTGCTGCTTACAAGGGAAAAATAAACAGAAAATTGACTAAAATATATAAGGATTATTAAATTTGTAAAACATTTTTAGAATAAAACAATATCTTGACATACTGTATAAACACAGCTTCTCATTGTCACTAGAAAAACAGTTTCAATTGTGTGTGGCATAATTTTGCAAGTGCTGTTTTGATTTTCAGCTGCTTATTACAAGAAAAAGAGAAAACTCATTCGAAGTTTAGTTATTTAATGTTGTTTTAATATGTGCAGATTTTTAGAACAATAATATCTCAGAAATACGCCATGTCTCTTCGACATGAGTAAAAAAATTTGATCACCACTTACTCTTAAGTGGGCAAAGACTACTGTAATATGGAATATATGTTCATCCACTTTTTGTTGTTTTGTGTCAAAACCAGTGGAGTTATTATTTATTATATTAAATTTTATTTAGTGTCCAGATATAATTTTCACAACATAAGAAATATAAAAAGACTACATAAACCTCACACATTCAGCACTAAAACATTTACAATCAGCCCTAATATGCATTTAATTTAGTCTTATTCCTGCAGCAATGTTAAGTTCTGCACTTGTTTCCACTCTTCTTGGAGACTCAGGAGTTAACCAAAGTCATAGCCAGTGATAAACGTAAGTGATTTATCGATAAATCAAACCACTAAAATACCAAAACTGTAAATAAAAATTGTTAATCTAATAAAATTAACTTAAAAGTAGTTGGGCAAGTCTGTTTCAAACACAATGTAGAAATACAAAAACTAAAACAAAAATTTGCTGTTCAAATTGTACTGTCTCCAGAAATAACAGACGAGCTCAGCATAAACAGACCAAAACAGTTGCTTATGTTGTTGGCTAGGGGAGGAGAAAGGGTAGAATGCTTACCAATTCACATATTTATGTCGTGTGTACGATCGAAGATGCAAAGTGCATGCTTTGTTCCAACTGAAATGTTTTTAGCATTTTTTTTTAGAAGCTGTGACCTACCAGTTGATGGGAGTGGCACAAAGTTCTAGTATGGTATAGCTGCATGCTAACAAACACATTTATTTTTAAAAGACATTTAATTGTTACTTACCTAGTGATTTATTTTTTACTGTTCTGGAAAATGTTGTCTTAATTGTTGTTGTTATTGCATCAATTTGCTTTGAATCTGGGTTTTATTACACTTAGTAGCAAACAGTATGTAGTATTTGATTTTTTTTTAAAATATGTGAAAAGGAAACTAGTACATTCACCATGTCCTCTCTGTACTACGGTTTTGGTGCCCACATTTTCTCCATTAAAATATATGTTTAATTTTTGTAGTCGTGATGATTTTGTTATTGCTTTTCCAGAGAAGAACACGACTTACCTGAACTTGTCACTACAAGGGAACTCGTACTCAGTGGAACGACAGGCAGACAACACAGTCCAGTGGGTTGTCTACATCAGGGCACACCCTGAGGCAGAGATACACTGGTATGGTCCCGATGGCAGTGAGATAAAGAACTCAACAGCGTACACAGTGACTGTTGAGCCACATGTGACCACTTTGAACATTTCCACAGTTAAAATATACGACACTGGAACATACATGCTATCCGCAAGTAATAACGCTGGCACAGAAACGATTAATGTCTCGTTGACTGTGAATGGTAAGACATTGTTTTACTTTTCTTTATATTTACTTTGTATATACGTACTGTAATACAGAGTGATATAATACTACCCTAGTTAGAGCTTCGCCTAAGTCCTGGTCTGGCCATCCTGATTTTTATTTTCCTAAATCACTTTGACACATTTGATTGTTGCTCTCTACAGACCATGCTCATTCCCTTCCTTCCTGAATTTTTAAGGCCTTCAGTCTGTCAAGGGTCACATGTTCTGCACGTGGTCATGATGTCATCACTCTTTTTTGACCCGGACTAATGAGGGATCATCGTCAGCCTATTTTTTGGCGTATTCATAGATGCGGACTTACGCTTGTCCGAAGATCATGTTGTGTTAGTCTGGTCTAACTTTTAGTTCGGACCAAAGGTAGGTTTACCGATGGGCTAAGTTGAAAATATACATGGCGGACCATTAAAATATAAGACGACATCTTTGTTATATGTGTTGTTTATGGAATGTAATGAATATTTCAAACTAAAACAAATGTAATCTAGTAAGCTTACGTTGATAATTAATTTGGTCATAAGCACTAGGTACTTAATTTAAAACATTCAAATTCAAACTACAGTGAAAGCTCATTATAAAGAGTACGGTTTATAACAACATATGCCCTATAACAACAACTTTATAGTGCACCATCCCTTCATAATACTTGTAAAATTATTTGGTTATAACAGCAATCTGCTATAACAACAATTTTTGTTGCCATTGAAAGTTTATGTTATAATGAGAGTCTACTGTATGGGAGCAAAAATACTCGTATTACATGTTTATTGTACCGTGTAAGACATTTAAATACAGCAATAATATTTTATCAGGTGTAAGAATTTGCAGATCATTGCTATAAACCACATTAAGCCATAAATATTTGATTTGCATAAAAGACATTACAAACATTGTAACACGTATTTATCTATTCATAAATATGTGTGACATGGTAGCTTAGAAGTAGAGTAAGGGCCTTGGTCAAGTGGACATTTCCAGCTCGTTTTAGAACTAAAAACTTCTTGTATTGTGCCACAAATCACAAAATATCAAAAATTATTGCCCATAGGTAGCTGTCGTAGTAACTATACGGTTTCGGGTTCAAATCTTGTTTGGTGCAAAAATTTATTGTGCTGTAAATTTGTTATTTTATATTTGGACAAAATGAAAATAATGCAGTTTTCTTATCTTTATTAGTGCATTTAGTCAGTACATTCCGTAACTAAACATTAAAGTTGTTCAACTTCACGACAGTAAATCCTGTAATGTTTAGTATGGAAACATCTATTTGCACAAATTATTCTTACACATATTTCTTACCAATTTTTATGCAGAATTTTGCTGTTAAATTTTTTTGTTAATTATTCACATAATTCCACAGTACATATTGTACTTAAATTTTTAATAGTGAAATATACATGATTATGTACTGATAGTGTAGATTAACCAGATATATTACCTTTGAATTCTGCTCTGCTTTTATAGTACGTGTTACAGTTTTTTTTTTCTTTCTTACTCATGTTCTGTCAACAGTAGTTGAAATTGTTGTTTTAAAAGACAATTTTTTTTGGCAACACATAAACTTATGTTTGTTATGATTTTACTGACAGTTTGGAAGTAATATTGAGTAAATGTATATATATTCAATATCCTGTGCCTATTAATTTTGTAGTATAAGAAATTAAAAATATTATGTATCTCACGAAGATTTGACCTCACTACTCTAAATTATAAAGCAAAAACATTACCACTACTCTACAGCAGACATACTAGCAACATTATCTATAAAAGTAAAATTTACTTATCTCTTTATTTATAGCATATCTTAATAATGTGGCTTATTGGTACAAAATGTACTAACATTGTCACAATATATTAACTATATGACATAACTGAAACAATATTTCGGGGTGAATGTAATTAAATTTAAAATTATTTTCACTAGTGAATGCTTGCTTGTGTTAAAATGTGAAGTGCGCATGAACAAAATATCTGGCAACAGTGTACAAGGCTGATTACGTGACTCTTTCTAGTCCAGAGTGAGTTGGCGTTTTATGAATAAGGTAACACTCGTCCGGACTAAGTCAGGAACTCTGGAGTAACTGGCACTAGATGGTCTCAGGATCATCTCGGTAATATCTTGCTACTGTGAATGTACAAGTGTCATTTCAACTTCTCATTTTGTTTTCTGAAATTGCTTTAGTTTATGTAAATTGGTGATTAAAATATGTATGATATTATGATAACAGTATGCCATTCTGTAACATAAATAAGTTGCGTACTAAACAGTGAAACACAGGCATAGTATTCAGAAGGTCCTGAGTTTGATTCCTGGCTTTAACATTACGATTTTGGGTTTAGCAATATTTTGTAAAGTTACTTTGAGCAAATGCTGGATGGTTTCTTAATACAAGTTCTACCCAATATCTTCCTCCTTTCCTCATTGTCTTCTACGAATGCTGTAAAATCATCAGAAAAATATAAATAAATAAAAATCTTAAAACCTAGAAATTTACTGAGATAATATGTGTGAGAAAATTAATTTGTTCGAACACATCAACAGCTGTCTTTTTCTATTATATTAAAAAGGTTAGTGTGTATTCAAAAGTACTGAGTTTACATTGTAACATTGTAGGTTTTGCATGTTTTGTGGGAATACGAGATAAATGTATTTGTTGATTTTTTTCTTCACGTATTTATATTTCTGATTACATTTTAATTTCATATGTACATAATTTTAACGAGATCTGGAGCATTTGTTCAACTCCATGTACAAATTCAATTAATTATTCAGGCTTTTATTCATGTGGGTATGTGTTTTGTTGCTTTGGGGACTCTAGGAAAAAGCATACTTTTTTTTTATGTAGACAGGTGGGCGCAGTAATTTAGCTTTATCAAGCCATGGCCGGTTGGCCGGGTAGCAACAAGCAGAGGTCTCTATTTGGAAGTATTGCACAACTAGGTTTGCAAGATGCCCAATAGCGAAGAGGCGTGTTTTTCGTTTTGTCTCTGGAGGATGGTGGCTGTATTGAGTAGCCAATGGGAGTACGGTAGTGAAGGTCAGGCGAGAGGGATGCTAGCAGCGACGGGCTTGGTTTTGGTAGAGTTGTTCCTAGTGATGTGCCAAACTGTTACTTCCGTGTAACATTTTCCAATGTTCCCGTTGCAAATAAATAACACGTTCCAGTAACGTGTTATTTTTCGAACGTGTTGCTGAAAACAGTTCGTCGAGACTACGTGGAAACTGGAACTAGGTTTCGCTCACCTTAAGTTACAAATATCTGTTATGAAATTTCGTTTGTTTGCTTAAAACATAACGATGAATTAAATTTACTCGGTTTTATTTGTACATTTTAAACTCGAGTTAAGTGTAAATGCAGCTGTACCTATAACAGTTTTTTTTTAGTTAGTAGTTGAGCTGTAACACAAAGATTTATTACAAATTATATAAATTACTAATTTGTTTTTTTAATCTGAAACTGTGTAATGTGCCCACAGGTGGCTTGTTTTTTGCCTTTTGCTTATTTTACAAACATTACTCACACATAAACATATATTGTTAAACTAACACTGTTTTCTATTTAAATGACTGAGAGCACACACAGTGTGTTTTCAAAGTATAACTGCATGTCAGTAGTCGGAAGCACGGTCGTAGTCAGAAGTAACGCAGTACAAATAACGTCCTGACGTCAATAAGTTCCAAAAAATAACTCTTACGCATGCGCGGTAAGGATCTATGCGCGTACGTTTGTATGAGAGAGAGAGACAACGGGAACGGAGAAAGAAGTATCCGAAGAAGAAACTGTGCACATGTGCGTTCTGGGTTAGAACAGTTCGTCGTCCCACATAAGTTATAACCAGGTTTTTAAAACGTTCCAAAAATAACAGTGTCAGCTGCAGAACGTATTACTCAAGTAACATGTTACAAAACAGGAACAGTTACTTTTAACTGCTACGTTAAATAACGCCCATATCTAGTTGTTCCCCGATACTCTGAATGGCTGGATGCTGGTAAAGTTGTTCCCCGACCTTCGGGATGTCTGGATTCTGATAGGGTGTAATCCCGGTCTGTGTATTTGAAAAAAAAGTAATTAAGAAATCAGTATAGAAAATAATAAAGAAACTAGTGTAGGGCAGGAGCCCAAGTATGTAGAGAAATTAATTGGAATGGCAACTTAACATGCACAGATAACACCCGCTGTCGTTTTTTCTTTCAAACCGATTTTGGACTCGTTTAAACTCTACTAAATTGTTTCTTCCGCCTGTGTATGTGGCCATTAGAGCGTCTGGGTGTGGTTTTCAACACTCAGTATTCTTTGTTAGCTTATTAAGATGTGGGAACTTTATGATCCTAGTTTGGACTTCATAGGTGCTAAATCTATTCTCTTCAGTTTGATTCAAGATGTTTTTCAGTCTGTTCTTTAAATTGCAAGTTCCTGAGTGCCCCAAGCAAGTGAGTTGTGTATTGCAATGCTGTGAAGGAATTCTGAAACTTATTTTGAAACTTTCTAAAAATAAATCAAGAATACGAGTCAAACTATTTTAATTTCTTTCATAGTGGTGCATAGTTTTGGTTAAAACCATAGCCTTGTTGCATAGCATCCAAATTGACCTTACCTAAATTTGAATTGCACAACCTAAGTTAATCACACGAAAAGTGGTAAAAGTACATGTACGGGTCTGGTCCGCGATGACTGGTGCTACAAGTGCGGTACGAGTATGAGTACGAGATTCGACAGTGAGAGCTAGTCCGGTCTGCGACAACGTATGTTACAAAACTTCATGTGATGCCGTTGTGTGATGTTTTATGTAAATAGTTACGTCTGTATATTGGTAGGCCATCACGGATGCGCGAGTTGGCAAAACTGACTGGTCTGCCAGACGGCAAAATGACTAGTGCTGTGTGTTGCATCTAGGAATCGGTAACTCGTAAGTACACACACGTACTGTTACGGCCCCAAATGCAATTACAGATGTATAGCACAGGTGGAGTACTGGATGCTTTCGTCAGATGTTGGGCATGGAACAGGTGAGAAAATAACAGTGGTGACAAGGTATCAGAAATCGTAAACAACCCTACCGTAATGGTGATGTTTCCCGTGTTCGGCGACTTCATTCCAGGGTGAGATGAATGGCAAACATACTCTGAACTACTTCAATACTATTTTGTTGTCAATAAAATTTATGACATTGAGGATAAACAGACAATGTTTCTTACAATAAGTGGGGCTGAGTTGTACAACTTGGTGACCTCGTTGGTGGCTCCGAAGTCTTCAACCAAGGTGACACTCACGGACATTTTGGCTGCACTCACACTGCATTTCAAGCCCAAACCCAGTGAGATAGTGGAATTTTTAAAATTCCACTACAGGAACCAACACGAAGGTGAACCCACAGCTGATTGTGTGGCAGAAATGTGGCGACTCGTAATCCATTGCAACTTTACAGACCTTGACAGGATGTTATGCAACAGGGTCATGTGTGGCATTCACAGCACAGCCCTGTAGTGCATACTTCTAAAGAAGTAAGTAAGATAATAATCTAGCTGCCGTCCTTGAGACTCTTTCTGAAGGGCAAGGGACGGAAATGCTGAGCGTGAGAAAGACATGTGTTATGCTAGTTTGTCTGCAGCAGATTTTATCTCTACATCACGCACATTTACACCACACAAGCGTTGAACATACACTGCCTCGTCGTGCAAAGATTCAGTAGCAAGTTTCACGTGTTTCCTGGATCCAACAGTGCCAATTTTTTTTGTTCAAAATCATATTTCACCACATAACTCTTCAACTTGTCTTTTGCTTTACGAATGTCCAACTCAGTTTGTTTCTTGGCATCATAATCACACACAACTTTGCTACCAAAACACCGGCCTCTTAACTTTTCTATTAGTTCAATTTTTTTTTGCTTGATGTCAAAGTTAATCTCTTTCTTTTCTGTCCTGTTGCAGAACGCTGTTTCATAAAAGAAACTCACAATTTCTATTGTGCACGTTGTGGTGTAACTTAAGCCCCAAACTACTAAAGAAAAACTGTTTTCATGCTGTCTCTTCAAACTACCATGGCATCACATGCGGTAGAAAGAGAACTTTCATCTCAGAGTATATCTTGGGTTACGAAGGCGTGCAAAAGCATGGAAATTAAATAAAGCCAGATTTCATATTAATGGCTCGTTTACTAAGGTGCACAATTACTTGGCATTACAAACAGAAGAACACGCTCCACCGGTGGGCTACTAAGACTAATTATTACAATTTAGGCCATTTGCAAGAGTTAAAATAATTCCTTCAGGCTCGCGCACATCATGCCCAAACACCGCAGTAAACTTGTACCAAAGTTACCTCACCACTCAGATAAATTACAGTGACTGCCATCAAGCGGTGAATTGATAGAGTTATAATAAAAACAAAGCTAGTTCAACTTAAACACATGGCCCTCATCATCACGTAGTCCACCCAGCCACATGGGTGAACCCCTTATCTCGCAAGCGCGGTCGCAACACGTCTTTGTCTCACAGCGGGTCAAACAGATCTGGCGAGAGCCCAGGGCATGCGCGGCTTACCAGGGGGGCCATAGCTTCCAACCCAGCGCACATATCCCTTCGGAACTCTCATAATTACTATACTCTACACGGGCTGCTTAGAACTCTCAGTTAAAAATGTATGACTCCTGGCAATGTATACTTAATACATAAATTTCTAGATTACGTTAAAAAGAACGTGTTGACATAAATATATAGAAAACACTAAAGATGTCACTGGTGGGGTGATACGTTGCTGCCATCGCCAGAAACTTTGCAATGGGCGATTCCAGAATTCTAAGCTCTTTGTCCAACCTCACGTGCTCCTCGGGCATCAACCTGTCAATGCCTGAGGCCATCCACAAAGATCAAACTTATACAAAACTGAAAATGTGAAATACGCCCTATGGCCTTTAAATTACATCGATAAGTTACTTAGATAAAATTCATGAAATACATAGCTTGTAGCACACCAGTCCTCCTAAACCAGTGCTCTAGCTCGATGATAACCCAGCCATAAAGGCAAGGTTAAAAAAACTGGAACATATCTAATGATCTGTAGTGAAGTACTCCGGAATTTACTGGCAATACTTTTGTAGGTTACGTTCCATTGTAGACCAAATTTCGAACTTTCATAGAAACTGGTAAATTTAGAGAAGTTAGTCACAAAATAATATACTTCACAATGATCCGAGACTGCTGGTTTATTAGATCTCAATTTACATCAGCATAAAATACACTGTTCGTCTTAACACGGTGGATCCGGTTCACAGAAACTACAAGCAGAAATACAACAAGACTGTATCAGAAAATTAACCATAACCAAATTAAAAGATACATCATGTAGTAATCTGGGCCGCAGCCCCACGCACGTCCAATCTGGATCACGTCACGACTTGTCCTAACTTGGTGGAGGCAAAACTTTCTAGAATTAAGTGCGAAGGTGCGCTACATGCCGTGCTTTCATTGGCTGGTTCTCGGTGGTATGACAATTCATCATTCATTCAATTATCTACAACCCTCTAGGGCACAGTCAGAAACTATGCATTAAAACAACAAACAGCGCCAAAACTCCTGTGGAAAAAACCAGAACACAAAAAGAAAAACAAAGCAACTGCATCCTACCAAGACCACCTGGCCATAACGACAAACATCACACCCTATCTAGAATATACCAGAAACAAAGAACTGCGTCTTTACTCTTCCTTTCTGGAACTGGGACCACTGAAATAAACATTACAATTTTAAATATTATATTATAAAATTAAGATTATATAAAATAATTCACCAAGAATAAAAAACCCCTTGTCCTGCAATGCTACAAGCTGAACAAAATAAGACTAGTCTGAACTCTCTGCGACAAAATTGATTGATCGATATTAATAAAATAGTAATTATGAAAATTAAGCTAACACTAGTCCTATGTAGCCCACTGCAATAATTATTGATTAGTTACAAATGAATTTGTTTTAAAATTGATAGCTTTTTTCTTCAGGATGGTATTCCACTGCCTCGCAGGACTAAAGTTCATCCACAGATCTTGATGTTAGAAATTATTGCTAAATAACTAATAAAGAAACTATTTAATTAAAATGATGAAATCTCGGTGAACAAACAATGCACTTGCGCTCAGAAAGCCGGACAGACTCACCACTTTGACCGGGCAACTTATGAAATGTGGGGCTTCACTTCACACTGCACACAATATTGAATTAAATCAAAGTGACTGGTTGCTGCCTTAGTGAATTGGGGGCTCTTATGCATGGGCTGGTATTGTGGTCAGTGTTATGTTAGACTACACTGGGGTCGAGCAAACAACATCAAAATGAAAAGAGAACAAAAAAGGAAAACATGGATGGTGAGGCCAGGTGACTCTACAACGTACAGCAACTGCGTAAAAAATTCAAGTAGACACGACAGTTGTTCTTGCCCGGACGTGTCAAAACACAGGTGAGCGACTAGCTGTGCTTACCGTCTTACACGGATATTTGTGTGCGCACCTGAAGTCAGTAACCAAAGCATAATAACCAAATTGTTCTTATCTTGCTGATTGATCTTACAGTTCCATAAAAAATTCAGGTAGACAGTCATTCTTGCCCGGACACGGATGTGCCCCAGTGAGCAATTAAAAATAGCTCCGCCTACCGTCTTAAATGGCTATCTATGCACGCGCCTGATGTCACTCACCAAAGCACAATAACCAGGTAGGTTTTGTGCTGCATGTGACAAGTAGACCCGACGGTGGAATAATTTTGTGTCGCCAAATTTTGTCCGTTAAATACGAAGTTCACTGAATGGAGGTCCGATATAACGAGGGTTTACTGCATTATTATAAATATTGAAATGTGAGCCGGATCAGATATACACTTACAGAAGCTGGTATGAGAGGTCAGCAAACTGTGATAAAATTATGAAAGTGCCTGGTGTCAGCATAGTGAAACACAGGGATAGTACTAGCAGGAGTCACATGATGTCGCTGTAGCAAAAGTAGAGAAAACAGTTCCAATATAAGTCACATGATGCTGCCACACCGATTCTGCTGTTACCATCTAAAACTTATAGGTCACTCATCCGGTAAAAAAAAGCCCAAAGGAATTTTGGCCCGGCTGGGACAAACAAACAAAAATAAGTTTTTTTGGGGGGAGGAGATTGGCGACACTAGTTAAGGTCTACTTCTTTCTTATCGAGCGTAAACAATTGCCATTGTGCCAGCATTGAACTGTATGTGTAAAATTTTAATGATTAAGAGTTTTCTAATAGTATTATGGATTATTTCAAAGATGTTACCAAGAATTACTGATCTTGTAATAGGTATAATCGGGCCCCTAATTTTACAGTGCCCTTTGCAGGAGAATTGAAAAATTATCTTGATGATACGTGTTGAAGCAGATACTGTAGGCGTAGTAATCTTTGTCAGTTAGTCTGACTTATATTCTCCAATTGGTATTCTGTAGTAGGATAAATATATTTTACTTTGAGGTTTACCTAAATGCAACAACATTTCCATTAATTTTGGTTGAATGAATTGATTTTTTCAAAATCTTGTGTATTTTTACTGATGGAAGTAAAACATAGCAGCTTTTTCGCATATCCTGAAAGGTATAGGTATACGTATTCCCGAGCACAGCTGCTGCAAATCACAAAAATGTTACACTGACAGAATTCGCTGAATGTTTTCCGCCCTGCAGTATCAACCTGGCAGGTGGCTCCGGACAGTAGAATATCAGTTTCTCTTCGCCCTCCCATTCTTATAACATCACTAGAGAGCTCAGACACCAACTTAACTGCCTACTATTGTACATTTAATAAACAGTTGTTAGATTACAAACTGAATTCAGAATTTTCTGGTTGGTTAGATTTTGTGTCTGGAGATTATTCATTAGCTTATTGCAAAGTGTGCTCCAAATCTTTCCAGCTTAGTAACATGGGGAAACAGTCTGTTCTTTCTCTTGCTAAGGGACAAAAATATATTAAAAAATGCTCAAAAAACATGTTTTGCAATTTAGTTTTTTTCTAAATACACTACATCAGAGCAGTGTGATTTGTCTTCATTACTGTCGTTAAAAGGGCCCTCTCCTTGCCCCGTTGGCTAGGCCCGATCAATATTGCGCCTCCCTGTCACTTGGCCCACATAACAAAAATGGCACACTTCAAACCTAGCCCTTATTACCACAAGACATTGAGGGTTCAATTATACACATGGTTTTAGGATCCTATGTGTGTGTTATGAGCTTCTGTGTTAAATAAACGTATAGTGTACACAGTTAAACATGTTTAATGCAGAAGCAGTTTGCGGCTACAATATGCATACAAAATCCACACCTTAATAACTTTATCAGTATCAACTTTAAAGCAGCTAAAGGTACGCAAACTGAATAGAGCAGTTCCGCCACTATGTCACTGAAAATTTTGTGCCCTATTCATTGGCACCGTGAACTCTGTCGTCACCGTACCTGCATTTCCGGGGAACAATTTCCCGCTGACTACTGCTGCATGGCCAGGACTCTAACCCCATCCCCAAGTAGTGGGTCCACCTCCTGGGCACATCCACTCGTCCCGGACTCGAACCCGGTACCCACGTAGTGGATTCTGCCAGCATACACGTCCCACTAGCTGCGTCCTGCTCGTCTAAGACCAGAACCTGGGCCCCAAGTATTGAATATCGTTGATGTCCACGTCTTCCGATCTGCGTCCTCCTCCTTAATCAGCCTCGTATACTACGAGCAGTAGAAATGGGTCTACCACCACCCCATTCATCAATGTAGTATTTCAGTCAGCCGGCACGCACGTATAGGCAAAATCATTCAAAATTCTCACGCACGACTCTTACATGACCCACCGTCAACTATCACGAGCCGTGTTGTCTGAAAATGCCATTTTAACTGCCCGGCTCCGACTAGCAACCACGACCTACTACAATGAACTACCCCGTGCTCGGGCTCGCTCTGGACAGTCCGCGCTCCTAGCAGCTCTTGACCTAATTAAAACTCAAGGAAGTTCGTTGCCACAGATAGCAACACTTCACCTTGCAATATTTACACAACCTTCATACATGAGTATACCAACATTGCATTCAAAACACCTATATTATAGCACATTCATATAATAGTAGATATCCTTAGTGTATATTTACACGTCTCGTCCACATTGACATCACTTAATCCTCATTCCTGAGACGGTCACGTCTCATCATGTAGCTCAAATATATCAACTCCATTTTCAATGTGCGACTCATCTTGTAGTTCTTCAGGTCCAGTCTTGCAGCAAACTTATGTGAGGACTTTCACAGTGAATGAAGATGATAAATAATATGAGCATTAGAAGTAGTTACAGAGAAGATGTCGTTAAACTCTTGTAACAGCAGTGCATCTGTTTTGCGAAGAACTTTCATGATAAGCAGAATTGCTCAGAATTTCTCAATAAAGAAAGCTAAAGCCTTGTATGTAATTAATGATTGACTAGCCCCTTATTTCAAAGATTATTTTTGAAGTCTGACTTAAACAACTACAGTGATTATGTAGTGTGAACCTTTCTTGATTTTGTTTCAAAGTCAGAAACCATTGGTGCCATTTTTGTATATAGCACTTGAAGAAGTTGTTCGGAATACTGAGATTTGTCAAGCAAGAAAATATTTCTGAAGCCAGTACTGCTGTCACATCTCTTCTTTTTGTTTATTTAGTACTGTATTAGATATGTTATTATCTGCTACCATAGTTATAATATATAAATTTTTTAAAATGTGTGCTGACGAGGAAGACAGACAAAATATAATTAAGGCTGATGCCAATTACCACTCATGTAGAGCTGACATTACAAATTAAATATTAATTCCAAGAAGAAGAGCTTTAAAATAGAAACAATCAATGTAAGGCACAGTGAATTGCAAAGTTTATTATTAATTAAAATATTGGGCACTTAAAATAGACAATTGAATTACAAAATGAGCATCGCACATTATTATTTAAAATGATAAATAGGGCCATTCAAACCCTTTTCATAGTAAATTTTACGTAGAGTGCTCTCCTGACAAGCTAAATATTTGAATGTGAAATCTTCGTGGATTACAAAACATGGTATTCAGGATTATTTAAGTTTACGTATGGACTCAGACCTAGCTGACGGTGATCACAGGTAGAAGTCCAGAGAAAGTACATAATGGAAGAAAAATGTGATGGTTCTAGTTGATGTGAGTAGATTTGGATTGAAAATTAGCCTGTTGAACTCGAATTACAGTTCTGTTGAATAAGTTGAAATACTTGTTGAACCATTGTTGAATCATTTGTTGAACTATCATTGAAGTATTGTTGAAGCATAGTTGAGTCCTCCTCTGTAATAAATAAAAGGGAAGTGGAGATTTAATTAACGTTTCTAATGAAACAAAAAGGACGTAACATGTGGCCGCGATAGAAAGACTTACCTACGGAGGGTAGACCTGATGTCTAGAGACTTGAAGTACGTAGACAGTTAAAGAAAATTACAAAATGACTCAAAATTTAAATAATTTCTGCCTTTAAAACAAAACTAACACTACGTGACATCAAAGCAAACAAGAAACAGCCTGGGAACTAGGTCCCGTAGACTGACATCTCCCGGAACACAGTAGCAGCTCGGAGGCACGTCCATGTTCTTTCAATCAGCAGTAAGAAAAGTACCGATGTGTAACGTGCTACAGTAAGCACAGTGTCATCAAAATTAGTTCAGTACACTGCCGGAAGATGGTGCGCATATGCCCAAAACGGCCAACGAGTGCACAGAAATGCAGTGGTGCGCGGGATGAAGTGCCAAAGAAATGGTGCAAAGGTGACTTTTTTTTATCTCCGCAGCTGGTCTAAACTGTGGGCTTTCGCAATTTGTGCCCACGCAGGATGTGCATGGTGTTAGGGCTCTAGCCACTGTGAGAAAGGCACGTACAGTATTTCCTGTGGGTAGTATTACAAGGTGAATACTGGTCGCGGTGGCTAAGCTGGACCGGGATGTGAAAATAAAATGTAGTACAGTTAGTAGAGAAATAATGTGTGAAAATTAAAAATCATAGTACCCTTGGATTAATAATAAAGGTTGAATTCAGTTAATAATACACTCTCATATTTAAAATAATAAAACATGTGCTCGAAAAATACAAATAAAAGAGCATACAACTGATAAAACGGCACACTGCATACAAACTGATGATTTAAGATTTTCCTAACCGTGAAAATCTGAATTCCATAGAGAAAGTTGATGTTGGATATGCTGCCAAAAATATGCTTAAATGTGTTGACTATTCAGACAAGAATAAATTATGTTTAAAAATGAGTTTCAAAAATTTCTTGTGGGCATTGTAGGGAAGCTAAAATTTAAAAGTCCTCTAAAATCACATATTGTATAAGGGTTATCTTGCTTCAATCCAAAGGTCCAGTCAGATTTGGGTTTGAAGAGTGTTAACACTATACTTGAAGAATTACATGGTGCCAAAAGGCTATCGGAAAACCTGACTGACGGAGCTAAAAAGCAGTATGTTACTCTGACTGCAGAAGCTAAGTCAGAGAGGTGGAAGAAAAGTTTTTCAGATTTTCTCTATCACAACCAGGATACTCTTGGACTTGATGAATTTTTTCATTCATTTATAGGCAGTGACAAGAGGTTTGAGGATTTGTCGCAAGTCATGAAGTTGTGTGTCATCTTGTCACATGGGAATGATTCCGTGGAAAGTGGCTTCTTAGTAAACAAGTTTCTCCTTGTTGAAAATTTATTAGAAGAATCACTAGTGGCTCAGCGTATTATTTATGATACTGTGAATAATGTGGGTGGAACACGAGAGATGACAGTCACAAGAATCATGCTTGCTTCTGGGCAAGCTTCAAGGCAAAAAGATACCAAGCTTATTTGAAAAAAAAAATGAGTTTGTAGAGTATTGCACTAGATTTGAGGTTATGTTGGCACCCTGCTGATGTGATGTAAACATTGTGTGTGTTTTAGCGGGATCACGCGGGGCCCGACTGTAATATGTGTGGACTTTTAAGTGTGTAATGAGGGACCAGGATTAATAGTTAGTAATCTGTAGCCAATTACGTATGTCGGTACATAACACTGGTGACGAGGCGGTGCGAACTTGACACATTTTTCGGGAGAGTACAGCCGGGGGCACGGGATACGACCAGGCTGCCGCACCTAACCTAACATGTCCGGATTTCACTCGTTCGTTGAGTTCGTCCCAGGGTTGGATGCCTGGAAAACTTATTCCAAAAAGTTGCAATATTATTTTGTGGCCAGCAATGTCACGGACAAGGTTGAACAGAAGGGTGTAGTGTAAGCCCTCCGTTACTCGCAGTTGGTGCCTGTTGAGGGTCTGGGATCGAACTGCTGGTCCCTTGCTTGTTAACACCTCTGCACAAGAGTTGGTCCACATGACATCTGTGCTCGTGAGAGGCGCTGTCCAGAACCATCTAAATAAGATGTTCTTGCATCCCTGCAGTCTTGCTGGGTAGCCACTTGGCCTTGCCCTCATAGCCCCTGAGCCACACCAAATTGTCCACATAAAACACTGTGCCGTAACTCTATCCTGTGTCGACGCAGAAGGTTTGCATCTCTCATTGACCTTAGGATGGATCTGGGCCAGTGCCGTCCTCAATGGTCATTCCATCAAAACCTCGCAGGTGTTTCTTGGCCCCCGTGCTTGGTGTGGTGTGCAGTGCAAACAGCACCCTGACCAACTTTGTTTGCCAATCGCCACTTTCCAGCTTCTTCAGCTTCACTTTTACCATGTGCACTATGCACTTAACCTGGTTATTGCTTGAGGGGTGGAAAGGGCGTTGAGCGAAGGATTCTAATGCTATTCCTCCTTGCAAAAGTTACCATCTCTCGAGATGTTAATGCTGTCCCATGTTCCGAAACAATGCATTCTGGCATGCAGTGAACACTGAAGATGCCCCGGAGCTCTCGAACCAATGCTGCTGATGAAACAGAAGGCGCAACTGTCACCTCTGGCCATTTAGAAAATGCGTCCACAACTGTCAGGAAAACTTTGCCTTGGAAAGGCACGAAGAAATCTGTGTGGATTCTTGCCCACGGTTGGTGTTCCGGCTCCCAAAAGGTACCCTGTGCCTTAGGTGGGTTGACTTATCGTTGCTGGCACGGTGGCACATTTATTACATTATTAAACACAGGCCTCAACATAAAACTGGCTTGGTATATTTTCAAATTTCCGTCACACCATTGGTTTTCCCTTGGCATTAGGTGTACCGTGCTAGTTACATACAACTGCTGCTCTATACCATAATTTGCCACCTGAGGAAGATGTCTTGGCCAACAACGTGTGGTGTCAGTGCAATCACACAAAATATGTTTCTCCTGTATGCTCACCTACCATAATATTTCTCTAAGTATTTGTGTATTTCACTCTAAATGTTATTGTAATTAGCAGACTAGCTATCTTCCAGGATTTTTCTTTGTTTACTAGAGAAAATATTTAGTTGATTGAATAACTTTAAGCTGTGAAAATATGTTACATACTTTAGTCGGTGGTGTAATTCCATTGTACACTGAAAATGCAATATATATTTTATGGTGCTAAAAATGTGCTTATTTACACGGTTATATTGGCAAGTGGTTTATATTGTATATATTTACTTTCTGATAAGATTAGGGATGTATTTTAGTGTGTAACAAGGTGAGAGGCACTGTAACAAGCAGCGACCCTCACTCTTCCAGTTTAACCAGCTAAATTATTCAATTTAATATTTCATTGTATTAACACAGGTCTTTGATGGCTTAAAGATAGTAGAGCAAACAGGAGTGTTTCATATTAATGTCATAGTCACATTCCTCTTGGAAAAACAGTGTTGAGTGTCAAAAAATGAATCGAGAGTGCTTGTGACGCTTGACTTTTGTTGCGTTGCACTAATTTCTAATGTTGTTCATGTGTCTTTTGGTAAGTCAGTAATGTCGTGTATTACAGTATTGGTGACCTATCCTTTCTTGTTCCAGACCGTCCAATGGTAACGGTTTACGGGAAGCAGTTGTATACCTACAATAGCGTGGAAGAAATAGACTGCTCTATTGTTGGCTACCCTGAGCCCTCAGTTAAATGGTTGCATCGTGAATGCAGAGTGCCACTCGAATGCTACAATCTCCCATTTATTGAATATGATGTGAGTATGGTCTCTATTTATAATTTATTTCTGTCATTCTATATTTGTATGTACATTAAATAAGTCTTTATATAGTATTTTGTTATGGGAATTTACTAGTGGCTCAATGTGATACCAATCTCGTCTACACAATTTTTTTGTCAAACATTAGGAGTGAATAATAAAGTAACATGCTGAAGAGGTTTGGGAAATGTTTTGGGTTTCAATGATTTGCTGCACGTCTTCTGCGTAGATAGAAGTGAATTTTAGCGGACAGTAAGGGAAAGTAATTTTATGGCACTGTATATAGCACATTATATACAGTAATCTGTTCTTCTGGGGAACTTTTGTGAAGAAGCAAAGCATCATCAGTTAACATTTTCAATGCAGAATTCGAATGTTATGTTTAAGCACAAAGTGTGCAGTTTCAAAAAATTAATTCTTAATGTAGGTAAGTCAATTCTCTTTACTTAAAGTGTTCACTGACTGACTGATATAATATTAAGCTGCGCAGTTTGAACCACCGAATCTATAATGTTAAATTTTGAGGGTGGCTTTCGTTCAGGGTGTGGGCAAGCACTGAAGGGATTTTTAAAAATCATCCCTTAAGAATATGAAAAGGGATAAAATGTGTTTTCAATTACTCGTCAATATAGTACCTCAGACAAGAAGGGCTATCTATCATCATGATTTTTAATTCAGTTAGACATTCATCAAATGTATGTTAAGGATTGGTTCCAGTCACCATGACAAATAATTTAGTTTTATACGGTTTTTAACATTCTAATGAGAAAAATGTAAAATCTTTGATTACGCCTCAAATTCTATTTACTTTGCGTGACAGTACAGACGTTGTGATTCAGTTGATAACAAATACTAGTTACACCACAATCAGTGTGGCAATTTTTTTACATTCATAATTTGTCTTGCAGATTGCGACCAAACATACATGACCAGCAAAATCACAGTGTCTGTAATGTAGCACAAAGTAAATATAATTTGAGATGTAATCACAGGTTTAACATTTTTCTTCTCAAAATTAAAAAAATAAGCGAAAAATAATAAAATTCAATATGGTGACTGAAACTGAGACCAGCTCCAGGGTTTTTCAAAATTCTGCAACTAAGGTTGTGAAAATACATGAAATTCGTTTTTGATTAATACTCAATACCTGTTGAACCCTTTAAGATATAAAGTTTCTTTTCTCTAAAACCATGATAACATTAATTATTTAATAAAAAAAATTTCCGGATTTTTCCAAATTCTGCTTGTAAGGAGTAGAAAGGTGAGAAATGTATTTTTATGAATCAACTATTTAATTTGAAGCCAACTGGTGATCATTATGATTTTCACTTCAACTGGGTACATATACAGATATCCAATATAAGAGTTTTGAAATGCAATAATTTTTGGTGATAAAAAGATGTGAAATGTGTTTTTGATTCTTCCTTGAGTTCAGATATCAATGTCCTGCATAATTAAGAATAATATTTACATTATATGAAATATTTACCATAATTATTCTGAATTTTAACCCGTAGGGATAAAAGAAGGTTAAAATTTTTTTTATTCATACTATATGTTAAACTGGTTACGTATTGTGTGTCAACGTAATATTTTTCTAATTAATGAAGTTTACTTAATTATCTAAAAAATAATTTTAGGACTTTTTTTCAAAACAGACACTTGAGGTAGTGAAAAGTGTTTTCAATGAATTATCTAAGTAACTCAAATGCAATGGACTAACGTCGTGCTTGTCAATTCAATGTGACACCTATAAAATAATCTATAATGTGATTAAAGTTTACATATTTTGTAACTGTACCCCTGATGGAGTGAAAGATGTAAAATGTGTTTCAGACAAATCCTCATTATGTATTGAACTAGTCAAGATATAGTTTTGTTATTCGTTTCAACATGACAATTATACAGGATGAGTGTGAATTCGACCGACAAGCTTGGTGGGGTGATTCCTTACGCAAAATAAGGTAGGGTTAACATTTGACAATTGTCCCGAAAGTGCATATGAAGGGTGTTAGGAGCCCTTGAAAATGTGTTTTCAAAATCGATTATAATTAAAATATCGAACAACGCTGGAGATGTAGCAACAACAATGTGGACATGTTTTTGGCTATAATAAGACGTCTGACCCCAACATGGTAAGATGGTACAAATCATCCCCCTTCATGGACAAATGGCATATTTGAAATTTCGATCGCATGAAATTTGGTAGCCGTAATGTGTAATCGTAATTTGACCATTGTTTATGAAAGAACATGTTCAAATCAACAAAAAAGGTCGCCTTAGTACAAGACCCTTCGGCCAACCATTTCCCCAGAAACAGCGATGTAAGTAACGGAGGGTGGAGTGTCGTTACCTAACACCTGTGCGGATATGTAACATGTCTTGCACCACTACCACAGAGCCATACTGAGCATTAATTTGGTCAAACGTCTGCCTCCTAGCAAGGTGATCCAGGTTCGATCCTCAATGGGGTCACCCTGGATATTCTCATGTGGGAATTGTGGTGGACAATGCCGCTGGTTGGGGAGTATTTCGGGGATATCTCATTTCCCCTCGTTGCCCTACATTTTCCCACAAGACTGTATCCGCTAAGAGGCGCCCACATTTGTCCACTCCTTCGTTTTGTTACATGTCGGATAGCACGTGGAGTCAGTGAAAAGCAACAGGTATTGTGTAATTACATTTATTTACACATTACACATCTTACAAAAAAGGCTCGATGCAATGGCCATCATGTTCTACGCACAGTTCGCAACGACGCACCATGTTGTGTCGAACACGTTCAAAGACACCCTGCATGCCGGAAATGATGCCGGCAGCTGCGACAATCCGCCCGACAAGATCTTCTTCCGACTCCACCGGGGTCTCATACACGACACTCTGCATGAGCCCCCAGAAGAAAAATTCCAGCAGATTAAGGTCGGGTGATTGTGCAGGCCAGGCAATGAGTCCACCGTTGCCGATCCATCAGTTAAGGAATCTGTGGTTACGATACGTGCAGACGATATACGCACGATGGGCCGGGGCACCATCATGATGTAACCACGTTTGTTGTTTAGCTTGCAATGACACCTCCTCTAACAACTCTGGAAGAGTATCCTGCAGGAACACGAGATATCTGTGGCTGTCCAGACGGGGTGGAAGTAGGTAGGGGCCGACTAACACATCACCAATGATACCGGCCCACACATTGACACCGAATCGGTGTTGGTGACTATGGATAAACGTGCCGTGCGGATTAACATCTGACCAGAGATGGCTGTTGCGTGAATCCCGCTGGAAGAAAGCCTCGTCAGTAAACAGAATGTTGGCTTCAAACCCACGTACTTCTTGTCTGTGGTGAAGGAACCACTCTGCAAACTGAACTCATCTGTGATAGTCGGCTGGCCCAATGCTGTGCACTCTCTGCAAATGAAATGGACGCAGCATCTGTTCGTGTAATATCTGTACAACAGTACGCTGACAGACGTTGAGCATGTTCGCGACAGTGCGTGTACTGATAGTGGGATTGTTTTCAACCATTTGTAGCACTTCTTCTTCTAACCTTACAGTCCTGACATGGCGCTGACGTCCAGCATTCTGTCTTCCCACATCGACGGTGCCATTTTCCCGCAACCGACGGTGCAATGACGTAAACGTAGTGTGATGAGGCTGCCTTCTGTCCGGATATCGCTTTCTGTACAAGCGTTGTGCTGCTCGTGCATTCGCTCCCACAGCACCATACACGAGATGCATGTCTGCAAGTTCGGGCCATGAATAACGCTCCATAACACCCACGAGTACTACTGATACCTCCAACAGCGTACAGAGAAATGGCAATTATTCAGCGCAGTCCCAACGCATGTACAATCGTCAACTGGCACTGCACTGGACTCCACAGCATGCCGTTCGGTGTGTGGAAGGACTAGCAGTGACATTGTCCACCACAATTCCCACATGAGAATATCCAGGGTGACCCCATTGAGGATCGAACCTGGATCACCTTGCTAGGAGGCAGACGTTTGACCAAATTAATGCTCAGTATGGCTCTGTGGTAGTGGTGCAAGACATGTTACATATCCGCACAGGTGTTAGGTAACGACACTCCACCCTCCGTTACTTACATCGCTGTTTCTGGGGAAATGGTTGGCCGAAGGGTCTTGTACTAAGGCGACCTTTTTTGTTGATTTGAACATGTTCTTTCATAAACAATGGTCAAATTACGATTACACATTACGGCTACCAAATTTCATGCGATCGAAATTTCAAATATGCCATTTGTCCATGAAGGGGGATGATTTGTACCATCTTACCATGTTGGGGTCAGACGTCTTATTATAGCCAAAAACATGTCCACATTGTTGTTGCTACATCTCCAGCGTTGTTCGATATTTTAATTATAATCGATTTTGAAAACACATTTTCAAGGGCTCCTAACACCCTTCATATGCACTTTCGGGACAATTGTCAAATGTTAACCCTACCTTATTTTGCGTAAGGAATCACCCCACCAAGCTTGTCGGTCGAATTCACACTCATCCTGTATAATTGTCATGTTGAAACGAATAACAAAACTATATCTTGACTAGTTCAATACATAATGAGGATTTGTCTGAAACACATTTTACATCTTTCACTCCATCAGGGGTACAGTTACAAAATATGTAAACTTTAATCACATTATAGATTATTTTATAGGTGTCACATTGAATTGACAAGCACGACGTTAGTCCATTGCATTTGAGTTACTTAGATAATTCATTGAAAACACTTTTCACTACCTCAAGTGTCTGTTTTGAAAAAAAGTCCTAAAATTATTTTTTAGATAATTAAGTAAACTTCATTAATTAGAAAAATATTACGTTGACACACAATACGTAACCAGTTTAACATATAGTATGAATAAAAAAAATTTTAACCTTCTTTTATCCCTACGGGTTAAAATTCAGAATAATTATGGTAAATATTTCATATAATGTAAATATTATTCTTAATTATGCAGGACATTGATATCTGAACTCAAGGAAGAATCAAAAACACATTTCACATCTTTTTATCACCAAAAATTATTGCATTTCAAAACTCTTATATTGGATATCTGTATATGTACCCAGTTGAAGTGAAAATCATAATGATCACCAGTTGGCTTCAAATTAAATAGTTGATTCATAAAAATACATTTCTCACCTTTCTACTCCTTACAAGCAGAATTTGGAAAAATCCGGAAATTTTTTTTATTAAATAATTAATGTTATCATGGTTTTAGAGAAAAGAAACTTTATATCTTAAAGGGTTCAACAGGTATTGAGTATTAATCAAAAACGAATTTCATGTATTTTCACAACCTTAGTTGCAGAATTTTGAAAAACCCTGGAGCTGGTCTCAGTTTCAGTCACCATATTGAATTTTATTATTTTTCGCTTATTTTTTTAATTTTGAGAAGAAAAATGTTAAACCTGTGATTACATCTCAAATTATATTTACTTTGTGCTACATTACAGACACTGTGATTTTGCTGGTCATGTATGTTTGGTCGCAATCTGCAAGACAAATTATGAATGTAAAAAAATTGCCACACTGATTGTGGTGTAACTAGTATTTGTTATCAACTGAATCACAACGTCTGTACTGTCACGCAAAGTAAATAGAATTTGAGGCGTAATCAAAGATTTTACATTTTTCTCATTAGAATGTTAAAAACCGTATAAAACTAAATTATTTGTCATGGTGACTGGAACCAATCCTTAACATACATTTGATGAATGTCTAACTGAATTAAAAATCATGATGATAGATAGCCCTTCTTGTCTGAGGTACTATATTGACGAGTAATTGAAAACACATTTTATCCCTTTTCATATTCTTAAGGGATGATTTTTAAAAATCCCTTCAGTGCTTGCCCACACCCTGAACGAAAGCCACCCTCAAAATTTAACATTATAGATTCGGTGGTTCAAACTGCGCAGCTTAATATTATATCAGTCAGTCAGTGAACACTTTAAGTAAAGAGAATTGACTTACCTACATTAAGAATTAATTTTTTGAAACTGCACACTTTGTGCTTAAACATAACATTCGAATTCTGCATTGAAAATGTTAACTGATGATGCTTTGCTTCTTCACAAAAGTTCCCCAGAAGAACAGATTACTGTATATAATGTGCTATATACAGTGCCATAAAATTACTTTCCCTTACTGTCCGCTAAAATTCACTTCTATCTACGCAGAAGACGTGCAGCAAATCATTGAAACCCAAAACATTTCCCAAACCTCTTCAGCATGTTACTTTATTATTCACTCCTAATGTTTGACAAAAAAATTGTGTAGACGAGATTGGTATCACATTGAGCCACTAGTAAATTCCCATAACAAAATACTATATAAAGACTTATTTAATGTACATACAAATATAGAATGACAGAAATAAATTATAAATAGAGACCATACTCACATCATATTCAATAAATGGGAGATTGTAGCATTCGAGTGGCACTCTGCATTCACGATGCAACCATTTAACTGAGGGCTCAGGGTAGCCAACAATAGAGCAGTCTATTTCTTCCACGCTATTGTAGGTATACAACTGCTTCCCGTAAACCGTTACCATTGGACGGTCTGGAACAAGAAAGGATAGGTCACCAATACTGTAATACACGACATTACTGACTTACCAAAAGACACATGAACAACATTAGAAATTAGTGCAACGCAACAAAAGTCAAGCGTCACAAGCACTCTCGATTCATTTTTTGACACTCAACACTGTTTTTCCAAGAGGAATGTGACTATGACATTAATATGAAACACTCCTGTTTGCTCTACTATCTTTAAGCCATCAAAGACCTGTGTTAATACAATGAAATATTAAATTGAATAATTTAGCTGGTTAAACTGGAAGAGTGAGGGTCGCTGCTTGTTACAGTGCCTCTCACCTTGTTACACACTAAAATACATCCCTAATCTTATCAGAAAGTAAATATATACAATATAAACCACTTGCCAATATAACCGTGTAAATAAGCACATTTTTAGCACCATAAAATATATATTGCATTTTCAGTGTACAATGGAATTACACCACCGACTAAAGTATGTAACATATTTTCACAGCTTAAAGTTATTCAATCAACTAAATATTTTCTCTAGTAAACAAAGAAAAATCCTGGAAGATAGCTAGTCTGCTAATTACAATAACATTTAGAGTGAAATACACAAATACTTAGAGAAATATTATGGTAGGTGAGCATACAGGAGAAACATATTTTGTGTGATTGCACTGACACCACACGTTGTTGGCCAAGACATCTTCCTCAGGTGGCAAATTATGGTATAGAGCAGCAGTTGTATGTAACTAGCACGGTACACCTAATGCCAAGGGAAAACCAATGGTGTGACGGAAATTTGAAAATATACCAAGCCAGTTTTATGTTGAGGCCTGTGTTTAATAATGTAATAAATGTGCCACCGTGCCAGCAACGATAAGTCAACCCACCTAAGGCACAGGGTACCTTTTGGGAGCCGGAACACCAACCGTGGGCAAGAATCCACACAGATTTCTTCGTGCCTTTCCAAGGCAAAGTTTTCCTGACAGTTGTGGACGCATTTTCTAAATGGCCAGAGGTGACAGTTGCGCCTTCTGTTTCATCAGCAGCATTGGTTCGAGAGCTCCGGGGCATCTTCAGTGTTCACTGCATGCCAGAATGCATTGTTTCGGAACATGGGACAGCATTAACATCTCGAGAGATGGTAACTTTTGCAAGGAGGAATAGCATTAGAATCCTTCGCTCAACGCCCTTTCCACCCCTCAAGCAATAACCAGGTTAAGTGCATAGTGCACATGGTAAAAGTGAAGCTGAAGAAGCTGGAAAGTGGCGATTGGCAAACAAAGTTGGTCAGGGTGCTGTTTGCACTGCACACCACACCAAGCACGGGGGCCAAGAAACACCTGCGAGGTTTTGATGGAATGACCATTGAGGACGGCACTGGCCCAGATCCATCCTAAGGTCAATGAGAGATGCAAACCTTCTGCGTCGACACAGGATAGAGTTACGGCACAGTGTTTTATGTGGACAATTTGGTGTGGCTCAGGGGCTATGAGGGCAAGGCCAAGTGGCTACCCAGCAAGACTGCAGGGATGCAAGAACATCTTATTTAGATGGTTCTGGACAGCGCCTCTCACGAGCACAGATGTCATGTGGACCAACTCTTGTGCAGAGGTGTTAACAAGCAAGGGACCAGCAGTTCGATCCCAGACCCTCAACAGGCACCAACTGCGAGTAACGGAGGGCTTACACTACACCCTTCTGTTCAACCTTGTCCGTGACATTGCTGGCCACAAAATAATATTGCAACTTTTTGGAATAAGTTTTCCAGGCATCCAACCCTGGGACGAACTCAACGAACGAGTGAAATCCGGACATGTTAGGTTAGGTGCGGCAGCCTGGTCGTATCCCGTGCCCCCGGCTGTACTCTCCCGAAAAATGTGTCAAGTTCGCACCGCCTCGTCACCAGTGTTATGTACCGACATACGTAATTGGCTACAGATTACTAACTATTAATCCTGGTCCCTCATTACACACTTAAAAGTCCACACATATTACAGTCGGGCCCCGCGTGATCCCGCTAAAACACACACAATGTTTACATCACATCAGCAGGGTGCCAACATAACCTCAAATCTAGTGCAATACTCTACAAACTCATTTTTTTTTTCAAATAAGCTTGGTATCTTTTTGCCTTGAAGCTTGCCCAGAAGCAAGCATGATTCTTGTGACTGTCATCTCTCGTGTTCCACCCACATTATTCACAGTATCATAAATAATACGCTGAGCCACTAGTGATTCTTCTAATAAATTTTCAACAAGGAGAAACTTGTTTACTAAGAAGCCACTTTCCACGGAATCATTCCCATGTGACAAGATGACACACAACTTCATGACTTGCGACAAATCCTCAAACCTCTTGTCACTGCCTATAAATGAATGAAAAAATTCATCAAGTCCAAGAGTATCCTGGTTGTGATAGAGAAAATCTGAAAAACTTTTCTTCCACCTCTCTGACTTAGCTTCTGCAGTCAGAGTAACATACTGCTTTTTAGCTCCGTCAGTCAGGTTTTCCGATAGCCTTTTGGCACCATGTAATTCTTCAAGTATAGTGTTAACACTCTTCAAACCCAAATCTGACTGGACCTTTGGATTGAAGCAAGATAACCCTTATACAATATGTGATTTTAGAGGACTTTTAAATTTTAGCTTCCCTACAATGCCCACAAGAAATTTTTGAAACTCATTTTTAAACATAATTTATTCTTGTCTGAATAGTCAACACATTTAAGCATATTTTTGGCAGCATATCCAACATCAACTTTCTCTATGGAATTCAGATTTTCACGGTTAGGAAAATCTTAAATCATCAGTTTGTATGCAGTGTGCCGTTTTATCAGTTGTATGCTCTTTTATTTGTATTTTTCGAGCACATGTTTTATTATTTTAAATATGAGAGTGTATTATTAACTGAATTCAACCTTTATTATTAATCCAAGGGTACTATGATTTTTAATTTTCACACATTATTTCTCTACTAACTGTACTACATTTTATTTTCACATCCCGGTCCAGCTTAGCCACCGCGACCAGTATTCACCTTGTAATACTACCCACAGGAAATACTGTACGTGCCTTTCTCACAGTGGCTAGAGCCCTAACACCATGCACATCCTGCGTGGGCACAAATTGCGAAAGCCCACAGTTTAGACCAGCTGCGGAGATAAAAAAAAGTCACCTTTGCACCATTTCTTTGGCACTTCATCCCGCGCACCACTGCATTTCTGTGCACTCGTTGGCCGTTTTGGGCATATGCGCACCATCTTCCGGCAGTGTACTGAACTAATTTTGATGACACTGTGCTTACTGTAGCACGTTACACATCGGTACTTTTCTTACTGCTGATTGAAAGAACATGGACGTGCCTCCGAGCTGCTACTGTGTTCCGGGAGATGTCAGTCTACGGGACCTAGTTCCCAGGCTGTTTCTTGTTTGCTTTGATGTCACGTAGTGTTAGTTTTGTTTTAAAGGCAGAAATTATTTAAATTTTGAGTCATTTTGTAATTTTCTTTAACTGTCTACGTACTTCAAGTCTCTAGACATCAGGTCTACCCTCCGTAGGTAAGTCTTTCTATCGCGGCCACATGTTACGTCCTTTTTGTTTCATTAGAAACGTTAATTAAATCTCCACTTCCCTTTTATTTATTACAGAGGAGGACTCAACTATGCTTCAACAATACTTCAATGATAGTTCAACAAATGATTCAACAATGGTTCAACAAGTATTTCAACTTATTCAACAGAACTGTAATTCGAGTTCAACAGGCTAATTTTCAATCCAAATCTACTCACATCAACTAGAACCATCACATTTTTCTTCCATTATGTACTTTCTCTGGACTTCTACCTGTGATCACCGTCAGCTAGGTCTGAGTCCATACGTAAACTTAAATAATCCTGAATACCATGTTTTGTAATCCACGAAGATTTCACATTCAAATATTTAGCTTGTCAGGAGAGCACTCTACGTAAAATTTACTATGAAAAGGGTTTGAATGGCCCTATTTATCATTTTAAATAATAATGTGCGATGCTCATTTTGTAATTCAATTGTCTATTTTAAGTGCCCAATATTTTAATTAATAATAAACTTTGCAATTCACTGTGCCTTACATTGATTGTTTCTATTTTAAAGCTCTTCTTCTTGGAATTAATATTTAATTTGTAATGTCAGCTCTACATGAGTGGTAATTGGCATCAGCCTTAATTATATTTTGTCTGTCTTCCTCGTCAGCACACATTTTAAAAAATTTATATATTATAACTATGGTAGCAGATAATAACATATCTAATACAGTACTAAATAAACAAAAAGAAGAGATGTGACAGCAGTACTGGCTTCAGAAATATTTTCTTGCTTGACAAATCTCAGTATTCCGAACAACTTCTTCAAGTGCTATATACAAAAATGGCACCAATGGTTTCTGACTTTGAAACAAAATCAAGAAAGGTTCACACTACATAATCACTGTAGTTGTTTAAGTCAGACTTCAAAAATAATCTTTGAAATAAGGGGCTAGTCAATCATTAATTACATACAAGGCTTTAGCTTTCTTTATTGAGAAATTCTGAGCAATTCTGCTTATCATGAAAGTTCTTCGCAAAACAGATGCACTGCTGTTACAAGAGTTTAACGACATCTTCTCTGTAACTACTTCTAATGCTCATATTATTTATCATCTTCATTCACTGTGAAAGTCCTCACATAAGTTTGCTGCAAGACTGGACCTGAAGAACTACAAGATGAGTCGCACATTGAAAATGGAGTTGATATATTTGAGCTACATGATGAGACGTGACCGTCTCAGGAATGAGGATTAAGTGATGTCAATGTGGACGAGACGTGTAAATATACACTAAGGATATCTACTATTATATGAATGTGCTATAATATAGGTGTTTTGAATGCAATGTTGGTATACTCATGTATGAAGGTTGTGTAAATATTGCAAGGTGAAGTGTTGCTATCTGTGGCAACGAACTTCCTTGAGTTTTAATTAGGTCAAGAGCTGCTAGGAGCGCGGACTGTCCAGAGCGAGCCCGAGCACGGGGTAGTTCATTGTAGTAGGTCGTGGTTGCTAGTCGGAGCCGGGCAGTTAAAATGGCATTTTCAGACAACACGGCTCGTGATAGTTGACGGTGGGTCATGTAAGAGTCGTGCGTGAGAATTTTGAATGATTTTGCCTATACGTGCGTGCCGGCTGACTGAAATACTACATTGATGAATGGGGTGGTGGTAGACCCATTTCTACTGCTCGTAGTATACGAGGCTGATTAAGGAGGAGGACGCAGATCGGAAGACGTGGACATCAACGATATTCAATACTTGGGGCCCAGGTTCTGGTCTTAGACGAGCAGGACGCAGCTAGTGGGACGTGTATGCTGGCAGAATCCACTACGTGGGTACCGGGTTCGAGTCCGGGACGAGTGGATGTGCCCAGGAGGTGGACCCACTACTTGGGGATGGGGTTAGAGTCCTGGCCATGCAGCAGTAGTCAGCGGGAAATTGTTCCCCGGAAATGCAGGTACGGTGACGACAGAGTTCACGGTGCCAATGAATAGGGCACAAAATTTTCAGTGACATAGTGGCGGAACTGCTCTATTCAGTTTGCGTACCTTTAGCTGCTTTAAAGTTGATACTGATAAAGTTATTAAGGTGTGGATTTTGTATGCATATTGTAGCCGCAAACTGCTTCTGCATTAAACATGTTTAACTGTGTACACTATACGTTTATTTAACACAGAAGCTCATAACACACACATAGGATCCTAAAACCATGTGTATAATTGAACCCTCAATGTCTTGTGGTAATAAGGGCTAGGTTTGAAGTGTGCCATTTTTGTTATGTGGGCCAAGTGACAGGGAGGCGCAATATTGATCGGGCCTAGCCAACGGGGCAAGGAGAGGGCCCTTTTAACGACAGTAATGAAGACAAATCACACTGCTCTGATGTAGTGTATTTAGAAAAAAACTAAATTGCAAAACATGTTTTTTGAGCATTTTTTAATATATTTTTGTCCCTTAGCAAGAGAAAGAACAGACTGTTTCCCCATGTTACTAAGCTGGAAAGATTTGGAGCACACTTTGCAATAAGCTAATGAATAATCTCCAGACACAAAATCTAACCAACCAGAAAATTCTGAATTCAGTTTGTAATCTAACAACTGTTTATTAAATGTACAATAGTAGGCAGTTAAGTTGGTGTCTGAGCTCTCTAGTGATGTTATAAGAATGGGAGGGCGAAGAGAAACTGATATTCTACTGTCCGGAGCCACCTGCCAGGTTGATACTGCAGGGCGGAAAACATTCAGCGAATTCTGTCAGTGTAACATTTTTGTGATTTGCAGCAGCTGTGCTCGGGAATACGTATACCTATACCTTTCAGGATATGCGAAAAAGCTGCTATGTTTTACTTCCATCAGTAAAAATACACAAGATTTTGAAAAAATCAATTCATTCAACCAAAATTAATGGAAATGTTGTTGCATTTAGGTAAACCTCAAAGTAAAATATATTTATCCTACTACAGAATACCAATTGGAGAATATAAGTCAGACTAACTGACAAAGATTACTACGCCTACAGTATCTGCTTCAACACGTATCATCAAGATAATTTTTCAATTCTCCTGCAAAGGGCACTGTAAAATTAGGGGCCCGATTATACCTATTACAAGATCAGTAATTCTTGGTAACATCTTTGAAATAATCCATAATACTATTAGAAAACTCTTAATCATTAAAATTTTACACATACAGTTCAATGCTGGCACAATGGCAATTGTTTACGCTCGATAAGAAAGAAGTAGACCTTAACTAGTGTCGCCAATCTCCTCCCCCCAAAAAAACTTATTTTTGTTTGTTTGTCCCAGCCGGGCCAAAATTCCTTTGGGCTTTTTTTTACCGGATGAGTGACCTATAAGTTTTAGATGGTAACAGCAGAATCGGTGTGGCAGCATCATGTGACTTATATTGGAACTGTTTTCTCTACTTTTGCTACAGCGACATCATGTGACTCCTGCTAGTACTATCCCTGTGTTTCACTATGCTGACACCAGGCACTTTCATAATTTTATCACAGTTTGCTGACCTCTCATACCAGCTTCTGTAAGTGTATATCTGATCCGGCTCACATTTCAATATTTATAATAATGCAGTAAACCCTCGTTATATCGGACCTCCATTCAGTGAACTTCGTATTTAACGGACAAAATTTGGCGACACAAAATTATTCCACCGTCGGGTCTACTTGTCACATGCAGCACAAAACCTACCTGGTTATTGTGCTTTGGTGAGTGACATCAGGCGCGTGCATAGATAGCCATTTAAGACGGTAGGCGGAGCTATTTTTAATTGCTCACTGGGGCACATCCGTGTCCGGGCAAGAATGACTGTCTACCTGAATTTTTTATGGAACTGTAAGATCAATCAGCAAGATAAGAACAATTTGGTTATTATGCTTTGGTTACTGACTTCAGGTGCGCACACAAATATCCGTGTAAGACGGTAAGCACAGCTAGTCGCTCACCTGTGTTTTGACACGTCCGGGCAAGAACAACTGTCGTGTCTACTTGAATTTTTTACGCAGTTGCTGTACGTTGTAGAGTCACCTGGCCTCACCATCCATGTTTTCCTTTTTTGTTCTCTTTTCATTTTGATGTTGTTTGCTCGACCCCAGTGTAGTCTAACATAACACTGACCACAATACCAGCCCATGCATAAGAGCCCCCAATTCACTAAGGCAGCAACCAGTCACTTTGATTTAATTCAATATTGTGTGCAGTGTGAAGTGAAGCCCCACATTTCATAAGTTGCCCGGTCAAAGTGGTGAGTCTGTCCGGCTTTCTGAGCGCAAGTGCATTGTTTGTTCACCGAGATTTCATCATTTTAATTAAATAGTTTCTTTATTAGTTATTTAGCAATAATTTCTAACATCAAGATCTGTGGATGAACTTTAGTCCTGCGAGGCAGTGGAATACCATCCTGAAGAAAAAAGCTATCAATTTTAAAACAAATTCATTTGTAACTAATCAATAATTATTGCAGTGGGCTACATAGGACTAGTGTTAGCTTAATTTTCATAATTACTATTTTATTAATATCGATCAATCAATTTTGTCGCAGAGAGTTCAGACTAGTCTTATTTTGTTCAGCTTGTAGCATTGCAGGACAAGGGGTTTTTTATTCTTGGTGAATTATTTTATATAATCTTAATTTTATAATATAATATTTAAAATTGTAATGTTTATTTCAGTGGTCCCAGTTCCAGAAAGGAAGAGTAAAGACGCAGTTCTTTGTTTCTGGTATATTCTAGATAGGGTGTGATGTTTGTCGTTATGGCCAGGTGGTCTTGGTAGGATGCAGTTGCTTTGTTTTTCTTTTTGTGTTCTGGTTTTTTCCACAGGAGTTTTGGCGCTGTTTGTTGTTTTAATGCATAGTTTCTGACTGTGCCCTAGAGGGTTGTAGATAATTGAATGAATGATGAATTGTCATACCACCGAGAACCAGCCAATGAAAGCACGGCATGTAGCGCACCTTCGCACTTAATTCTAGAAAGTTTTGCCTCCACCAAGTTAGGACAAGTCGTGACGTGATCCAGATTGGACGTGCGTGGGGCTGCGGCCCAGATTACTACATGATGTATCTTTTAATTTGGTTATGGTTAATTTTCTGATACAGTCTTGTTGTATTTCTGCTTGTAGTTTCTGTGAACCGGATCCACCGTGTTAAGACGAACAGTGTATTTTATGCTGATGTAAATTGAGATCTAATAAACCAGCAGTCTCGGATCATTGTGAAGTATATTATTTTGTGACTAACTTCTCTAAATTTACCAGTTTCTATGAAAGTTCGAAATTTGGTCTACAATGGAACGTAACCTACAAAAGTATTGCCAGTAAATTCCGGAGTACTTCACTACAGATCATTAGATATGTTCCAGTTTTTTTAACCTTGCCTTTATGGCTGGGTTATCATCGAGCTAGAGCACTGGTTTAGGAGGACTGGTGTGCTACAAGCTATGTATTTCATGAATTTTATCTAAGTAACTTATCGATGTAATTTAAAGGCCATAGGGCGTATTTCACATTTTCAGTTTTGTATAAGTTTGATCTTTGTGGATGGCCTCAGGCATTGACAGGTTGATGCCCGAGGAGCACGTGAGGTTGGACAAAGAGCTTAGAATTCTGGAATCGCCCATTGCAAAGTTTCTGGCGATGGCAGCAACGTATCACCCCACCAGTGACATCTTTAGTGTTTTCTATATATTTATGTCAACACGTTCTTTTTAACGTAATCTAGAAATTTATGTATTAAGTATACATTGCCAGGAGTCATACATTTTTAACTGAGAGTTCTAAGCAGCCCGTGTAGAGTATAGTAATTATGAGAGTTCCGAAGGGATATGTGCGCTGGGTTGGAAGCTATGGCCCCCCTGGTAAGCCGCGCATGCCCTGGGCTCTCGCCAGATCTGTTTGACCCGCTGTGAGACAAAGACGTGTTGCGACCGCGCTTGCGAGATAAGGGGTTCACCCATGTGGCTGGGTGGACTACGTGATGATGAGGGCCATGTGTTTAAGTTGAACTAGCTTTGTTTTTATTATAACTCTATCAATTCACCGCTTGATGGCAGTCACTGTAATTTATCTGAGTGGTGAGGTAACTTTGGTACAAGTTTACTGCGGTGTTTGGGCATGATGTGCGCGAGCCTGAAGGAATTATTTTAACTCTTGCAAATGGCCTAAATTGTAATAATTAGTCTTAGTAGCCCACCGGTGGAGCGTGTTCTTCTGTTTGTAATGCCAAGTAATTGTGCACCTTAGTAAACGAGCCATTAATATGAAATCTGGCTTTATTTAATTTCCATGCTTTTGCACGCCTTCGTAACCCAAGATATACTCTGAGATGAAAGTTCTCTTTCTACCGCATGTGATGCCATGGTAGTTTGAAGAGACAGCATGAAAACAGTTTTTCTTTAGTAGTTTGGGGCTTAAGTTACACCACAACGTGCACAATAGAAATTGTGAGTTTCTTTTATGAAACAGCGTTCTGCAACAGGACAGAAAAGAAAGAGATTAACTTTGACATCAAGCAAAAAAAAATTGAACTAATAGAAAAGTTAAGAGGCCGGTGTTTTGGTAGCAAAGTTGTGTGTGATTATGATGCCAAGAAACAAACTGAGTTGGACATTCGTAAAGCAAAAGACAAGTTGAAGAGTTATGTGGTGAAATATGATTTTGAACAAAAAAAATTGGCACTGTTGGATCCAGGAAACACGTGAAACTTGCTACTGAATCTTTGCACGACGAGGCAGTGTATGTTCAACGCTTGTGTGGTGTAAATGTGCGTGATGTAGAGATAAAATCTGCTGCAGACAAACTAGCATAACACATGTCTTTCTCACGCTCAGCATTTCCGTCCCTTGCCCTTCAGAAAGAGTCTCAAGGACGGCAGCTAGATTATTATCTTACTTACTTCTTTAGAAGTATGCACTACAGGGCTGTGCTGTGAATGCCACACATGACCCTGTTGCATAACATCCTGTCAAGGTCTGTAAAGTTGCAATGGATTACGAGTCGCCACATTTCTGCCACACAATCAGCTGTGGGTTCACCTTCGTGTTGGTTCCTGTAGTGGAATTTTAAAAATTCCACTATCTCACTGGGTTTGGGCTTGAAATGCAGTGTGAGTGCAGCCAAAATGTCCGTGAGTGTCACCTTGGTTGAAGACTTCGGAGCCACCAACGAGGTCACCAAGTTGTACAACTCAGCCCCACTTATTGTAAGAAACATTGTCTGTTTATCCTCAATGTCATAAATTTTATTGACAACAAAATAGTATTGAAGTAGTTCAGAGTATGTTTGCCATTCATCTCACCCTGGAATGAAGTCGCCGAACACGGGAAACATCACCATTACGGTAGGGTTGTTTACGATTTCTGATACCTTGTCACCACTGTTATTTTCTCACCTGTTCCATGCCCAACATCTGACGAAAGCATCCAGTACTCCACCTGTGCTATACATCTGTAATTGCATTTGGGGCCGTAACAGTACGTGTGTGTACTTACGAGTTACCGATTCCTAGATGCAACACACAGCACTAGTCATTTTGCCGTCTGGCAGACCAGTCAGTTTTGCCAACTCGCGCATCCGTGATGGCCTACCAATATACAGACGTAACTATTTACATAAAACATCACACAACGGCATCACATGAAGTTTTGTAACATACGTTGTCGCAGACCGGACTAGCTCTCACTGTCGAATCTCGTACTCATACTCGTACCGCACTTGTAGCACCAGTCATCGCGGACCAGACCCGTACATGTACTTTTACCACTTTTCGTGTGATTAACTTAGGTTGTGCAATTCAAATTTAGGTAAGGTCAATTTGGATGCTATGCAACAAGGCTATGGTTTTAACCAAAACTATGCACCACTATGAAAGAAATTAAAATAGTTTGACTCGTATTCTTGATTTATTTTTAGAAAGTTTCAAAATAAGTTTCAGAATTCCTTCACAGCATTGCAATACACAACTCACTTGCTTGGGGCACTCAGGAACTTGCAATTTAAAGAACAGACTGAAAAACATCTTGAATCAAACTGAAGAGAATAGATTTAGCACCTATGAAGTCCAAACTAGGATCATAAAGTTCCCACATCTTAATAAGCTAACAAAGAATACTGAGTGTTGAAAACCACACCCAGACGCTCTAATGGCCACATACACAGGCGGAAGAAACAATTTAGTAGAGTTTAAACGAGTCCAAAATCGGTTTGAAAGAAAAAACGACAGCGGGTGTTATCTGTGCATGTTAAGTTGCCATTCCAATTAATTTCTCTACATACTTGGGCTCCTGCCCTACACTAGTTTCTTTATTATTTTCTATACTGATTTCTTAATTACTTTTTTTTCAAATACACAGACCGGGATTACACCCTATCAGAATCCAGACATCCCGAAGGTCGGGGAACAACTTTACCAGCATCCAGCCATTCAGAGTATCGGGGAACAACTAGATATGGGCGTTATTTAACGTAGCAGTTAAAAGTAACTGTTCCTGTTTTGTAACATGTTACTTGAGTAATACGTTCTGCAGCTGACACTGTTATTTTTGGAACGTTTTAAAAACCTGGTTATAACTTATGTGGGACGACGAACTGTTCTAACCCAGAACGCACATGTGCACAGTTTCTTCTTCGGATACTTCTTTCTCCGTTCCCGTTGTCTCTCTCTCTCATACAAACGTACGCGCATAGATCCTTACCGCGCATGCGTAAGAGTTATTTTTTGGAACTTATTGACGTCAGGACGTTATTTGTACTGCGTTACTTCTGACTACGACCGTGCTTCCGACTACTGACATGCAGTTATACTTTGAAAACACACTGTGTGTGCTCTCAGTCATTTAAATAGAAAACAGTGTTAGTTTAACAATATATGTTTATGTGTGAGTAATGTTTGTAAAATAAGCAAAAGGCAAAAAACAAGCCACCTGTGGGCACATTACACAGTTTCAGATTAAAAAAACAAATTAGTAATTTATATAATTTGTAATAAATCTTTGTGTTACAGCTCAACTACTAACTAAAAAAAAACTGTTATAGGTACAGCTGCATTTACACTTAACTCGAGTTTAAAATGTACAAATAAAACCGAGTAAATTTAATTCATCGTTATGTTTTAAGCAAACAAACGAAATTTCATAACAGATATTTGTAACTTAAGGTGAGCGAAACCTAGTTCCAGTTTCCACGTAGTCTCGACGAACTGTTTTCAGCAACACGTTCGAAAAATAACACGTTACTGGAACGTGTTATTTATTTGCAACGGGAACATTGGAAAATGTTACACGGAAGTAACAGTTTGGCACATCACTAGGAACAACTCTACCAAAACCAAGCCCGTCGCTGCTAGCATCCCTCTCGCCTGACCTTCACTACCGTACTCCCATTGGCTACTCAATACAGCCACCATCCTCCAGAGACAAAACGAAAAACACGCCTCTTCGCTATTGGGCATCTTGCAAACCTAGTTGTGCAATACTTCCAAATAGAGACCTCTGCTTGTTGCTACCCGGCCAACCGGCCATGGCTTGATAAAGCTAAATTACTGCGCCCACCTGTCTACATAAAAAAAAAGTATGCTTTTTCCTAGAGTCCCCAAAGCAACAAAACACATACCCACATGAATAAAAGCCTGAATAATTAATTGAATTTGTACATGGAGTTGAACAAATGCTCCAGATCTCGTTAAAATTATGTACATATGAAATTAAAATGTAATCAGAAATATAAATACGTGAAGAAAAAAATCAACAAATACATTTATCTCGTATTCCCACAAAACATGCAAAACCTACAATGTTACAATGTAAACTCAGTACTTTTGAATACACACTAACCTTTTTAATATAATAGAAAAAGACAGCTGTTGATGTGTTCGAACAAATTAATTTTCTCACACATATTATCTCAGTAAATTTCTAGGTTTTAAGATTTTTATTTATTTATATTTTTCTGATGATTTTACAGCATTCGTAGAAGACAATGAGGAAAGGAGGAAGATATTGGGTAGAACTTGTATTAAGAAACCATCCAGCATTTGCTCAAAGTAACTTTACAAAATATTGCTAAACCCAAAATCGTAATGTTAAAGCCAGGAATCAAACTCAGGACCTTCTGAATACTATGCCTGTGTTTCACTGTTTAGTACGCAACTTATTTATGTTACAGAATGGCATACTGTTATCATAATATCATACATATTTTAATCACCAATTTACATAAACTAAAGCAATTTCAGAAAACAAAATGAGAAGTTGAAATGACACTTGTACATTCACAGTAGCAAGATATTACCGAGATGATCCTGAGACCATCTAGTGCCAGTTACTCCAGAGTTCCTGACTTAGTCCGGACGAGTGTTACCTTATTCATAAAACGCCAACTCACTCTGGACTAGAAAGAGTCACGTAATCAGCCTTGTACACTGTTGCCAGATATTTTGTTCATGCGCACTTCACATTTTAACACAAGCAAGCATTCACTAGTGAAAATAATTTTAAATTTAATTACATTCACCCCGAAATATTGTTTCAGTTATGTCATATAGTTAATATATTGTGACAATGTTAGTACATTTTGTACCAATAAGCCACATTATTAAGATATGCTATAAATAAAGAGATAAGTAAATTTTACTTTTATAGATAATGTTGCTAGTATGTCTGCTGTAGAGTAGTGGTAATGTTTTTGCTTTATAATTTAGAGTAGTGAGGTCAAATCTTCGTGAGATACATAATATTTTTAATTTCTTATACTACAAAATTAATAGGCACAGGATATTGAATATATATACATTTACTCAATATTACTTCCAAACTGTCAGTAAAATCATAACAAACATAAGTTTATGTGTTGCCAAAAAAAATTGTCTTTTAAAACAACAATTTCAACTACTGTTGACAGAACATGAGTAAGAAAGAAAAAAAAAACTGTAACACGTACTATAAAAGCAGAGCAGAATTCAAAGGTAATATATCTGGTTAATCTACACTATCAGTACATAATCATGTATATTTCACTATTAAAAATTTAAGTACAATATGTACTGTGGAATTATGTGAATAATTAACAAAAAAATTTAACAGCAAAATTCTGCATAAAAATTGGTAAGAAATATGTGTAAGAATAATTTGTGCAAATAGATGTTTCCATACTAAACATTACAGGATTTACTGTCGTGAAGTTGAACAACTTTAATGTTTAGTTACGGAATGTACTGACTAAATGCACTAATAAAGATAAGAAAACTGCATTATTTTCATTTTGTCCAAATATAAAATAACAAATTTACAGCACAATAAATTTTTGCACCAAACAAGATTTGAACCCGAAACCGTATAGTTACTACGACAGCTACCTATGGGCAATAATTTTTGATATTTTGTGATTTGTGGCACAATACAAGAAGTTTTTAGTTCTAAAACGAGCTGGAAATGTCCACTTGACCAAGGCCCTTACTCTACTTCTAAGCTACCATGTCACACATATTTATGAATAGATAAATACGTGTTACAATGTTTGTAATGTCTTTTATGCAAATCAAATATTTATGGCTTAATGTGGTTTATAGCAATGATCTGCAAATTCTTACACCTGATAAAATATTATTGCTGTATTTAAATGTCTTACACGGTACAATAAACATGTAATACGAGTATTTTTGCTCCCATACAGTAGACTCTCATTATAACATAAACTTTCAATGGCAACAAAAATTGTTGTTATAGCAGATTGCTGTTATAACCAAATAATTTTACAAGTATTATGAAGGGATGGTGCACTATAAAGTTGTTGTTATAGGGCATATGTTGTTATAAACCGTACTCTTTATAATGAGCTTTCACTGTAGTTTGAATTTGAATGTTTTAAATTAAGTACCTAGTGCTTATGACCAAATTAATTATCAACGTAAGCTTACTAGATTACATTTGTTTTAGTTTGAAATATTCATTACATTCCATAAACAACACATATAACAAAGATGTCGTCTTATATTTTAATGGTCCGCCATGTATATTTTCAACTTAGCCCATCGGTAAACCTACCTTTGGTCCGAACTAAAAGTTAGACCAGACTAACACAACATGATCTTCGGACAAGCGTAAGTCCGCATCTATGAATACGCCAAAAAATAGGCTGACGATGATCCCTCATTAGTCCGGGTCAAAAAAGAGTGATGACATCATGACCACGTGCAGAACATGTGACCCTTGACAGACTGAAGGCCTTAAAAATTCAGGAAGGAAGGGAATGAGCATGGTCTGTAGAGAGCAACAATCAAATGTGTCAAAGTGATTTAGGAAAATAAAAATCAGGATGGCCAGACCAGGACTTAGGCGAAGCTCTAACTAGGGTAGTATTATATCACTCTGTATTACAGTACGTATATACAAAGTAAATATAAAGAAAAGTAAAACAATGTCTTACCATTCACAGTCAACGAGACATTAATCGTTTCTGTGCCAGCGTTATTACTTGCGGATAGCATGTATGTTCCAGTGTCGTATATTTTAACTGTGGAAATGTTCAAAGTGGTCACATGTGGCTCAACAGTCACTGTGTACGCTGTTGAGTTCTTTATCTCACTGCCATCGGGACCATACCAGTGTATCTCTGCCTCAGGGTGTGCCCTGATGTAGACAACCCACTGGACTGTGTTGTCTGCCTGTCGTTCCACTGAGTACGAGTTCCCTTGTAGTGACAAGTTCAGGTAAGTCGTGTTCTTCTCTGGAAAAGCAATAACAAAATCATCACGACTACAAAAATTAAACATATATTTTAATGGAGAAAATGTGGGCACCAAAACCGTAGTACAGAGAGGACATGGTGAATGTACTAGTTTCCTTTTCACATATTTTAAAAAAAAATCAAATACTACATACTGTTTGCTACTAAGTGTAATAAAACCCAGATTCAAAGCAAATTGATGCAATAACAACAACAATTAAGACAACATTTTCCAGAACAGTAAAAAATAAATCACTAGGTAAGTAACAATTAAATGTCTTTTAAAAATAAATGTGTTTGTTAGCATGCAGCTATACCATACTAGAACTTTGTGCCACTCCCATCAACTGGTAGGTCACAGCTTCTAAAAAAAAATGCTAAAAACATTTCAGTTGGAACAAAGCATGCACTTTGCATCTTCGATCGTACACACGACATAAATATGTGAATTGGTAAGCATTCTACCCTTTCTCCTCCCCTAGCCAACAACATAAGCAACTGTTTTGGTCTGTTTATGCTGAGCTCGTCTGTTATTTCTGGAGACAGTACAATTTGAACAGCAAATTTTTGTTTTAGTTTTTGTATTTCTACATTGTGTTTGAAACAGACTTGCCCAACTACTTTTAAGTTAATTTTATTAGATTAACAATTTTTATTTACAGTTTTGGTATTTTAGTGGTTTGATTTATCGATAAATCACTTACGTTTATCACTGGCTATGACTTTGGTTAACTCCTGAGTCTCCAAGAAGAGTGGAAACAAGTGCAGAACTTAACATTGCTGCAGGAATAAGACTAAATTAAATGCATATTAGGGCTGATTGTAAATGTTTTAGTGCTGAATGTGTGAGGTTTATGTAGTCTTTTTATATTTCTTATGTTGTGAAAATTATATCTGGACACTAAATAAAATTTAATATAATAAATAATAACTCCACTGGTTTTGACACAAAACAACAAAAAGTGGATGAACATATATTCCATATTACAGTAGTCTTTGCCCACTTAAGAGTAAGTGGTGATCAAATTTTTTTACTCATGTCGAAGAGACATGGCGTATTTCTGAGATATTATTGTTCTAAAAATCTGCACATATTAAAACAACATTAAATAACTAAACTTCGAATGAGTTTTCTCTTTTTCTTGTAATAAGCAGCTGAAAATCAAAACAGCACTTGCAAAATTATGCCACACACAATTGAAACTGTTTTTCTAGTGACAATGAGAAGCTGTGTTTATACAGTATGTCAAGATATTGTTTTATTCTAAAAATGTTTTACAAATTTAATAATCCTTATATATTTTAGTCAATTTTCTGTTTATTTTTCCCTTGTAAGCAGCAATGGAAAACTAACACACAAATGCAAATTTACATTAAACAGAGATTAAATTAATTTTTGGTGAAATTGGTGCATTATACGTTTGTAATGTTATTTTATTCTAAAAAATATGTTTACAAATTAAAACCAAATGAAATGTTTATAGTTAACGTCAAAAAATATTTACATAGAAAGATGATTAACTCAATGCATTTTTTTTTGTGCTAGTAGTTTCACCTAGCGGTCCAAGTTGTCACTCGTAGAACTAATGAAAAAAACAATGCAACACTAGCACTCCACATGGAGTCTCCAAAAAGTAATGAAAAAATTAGGGTGGTGGGGGGAGGAGACCAGTACATTTTATTTTTAATAATTTAAAAATTCTGTTGGGACTTTATTTCAACAACGGGGTGGGCTATATTTTTAGTTTAATGTCTTTCTTGACACTATTAATTTTCGATGTAAGTGATAGTCTTCTTTCGGTATATATGACACACACCTCAGTGGACAATGAACTCGCACAACACTTATTACTGCAACCAAATGCTCCCGGTGTGCCCCAACGAGTGCCGCGTGTTCCAGCTACCGGAACTCCCGTTGGGAGCATTCAGATTTTTGTATTCTAATTAAGAGTTGCATTTAATAGGTGCGCACCGAGAGCAGTTCTTGCAGCACCGTCTCAAGAGATGGTGCGGCAAAAGGAGTGCAATTATGGCGGCGACCTGTGATTATGTAAACAAAAGAAAATGTTCTCTGCTGGGGAGATTACACAATTAAATGACTGTTCGGAACTTCAATAAAGCAAAGACGTTTATGTGATGCAAACACAATATTTATTTTAATAACTGTGTTCATTATTAAAACTATAGTAAGGTTAGTAGGATTGAGTTGTCCGCGCATCTAATTACTGATTGATGAAGAAGAAAAAATGTAGTAAAGTAACCTCTCAAATTTCGTAGGATTGAATTTTGGCCGGTTCGGAGTACCTGGAGTGGAAGAATTTCGTGTTTCAAGTAATTAGTTATCACAAATGTTTTGCACTGTAAATGTGGCACGTTCCAGATATTGGAGCATAAACAATACGCACTTGTTGTGGGCAATCACGTGACTATTGCATATTTTCAGTTTTCGGGGCGCACTGGGTACACCCCTGGTGCGCCCCCCAGAGCAGTCAACCGTAATACGCCATTAAAAATACAATTGGAAAAACTCAAAAGTACGAACATTGTCGCTCAAAAAATATGTTTACAAATATATTGTAAAGTTTGAACGATGAATGCCACGCGTACTTATTTGGCAACGCAATAGCAATTAATAATTTACTTCACAAATACAGTATCACATGAATTACGAAACAACGTACATTTGAACAACGTATTATCCACATGTATGATGAGCAACGTTTTTGCAATGACTTATATTCTAAGTACCATATCACTCGAGTTACAAAAGTATGTCGTATATTTGCATATATTTACGAGAAGCTGTGCAATGAAAGCCACGTTCATATGGCAACAAACTAGTTATGTATTATACACAAATACTATTTCACGCGAGTTACAGTTACATACAGTTCTTAAAATTGTCTATTCAAAAATCAACGTAAGAATGTCACATCACACTTCACACAGGGCTAGCAAACACTGAACATTTTGCGTATAAGACAAAGTATTTGCAGATAGATTGGTGACATTTTGCAAAACATTCCGAGATATTTCACCTGCGTTACAAAAATGCTAAGCACAACACCGGATTATTTACGAACCTTGTCACATGTTAACTGTATATTACGACCATTAAAACATGTTCCACTAATCACTTAAAAAACAACCACAGCATTTATGCTTGTTACGAGAAATACACCAAACAAATACACAACATTTTTTCCGCTGAGAATACACATTTTCATGGTCACGTTGAAGCACTTTCTTCAAAAATTATCCATTTACTTAAATTTCTTTATAATCCCTCTGAAAACTACCAAATTTAATTTTCTTTTGGATTTGATGCTTATTTCATTGCTGCACCATCTAAATAATTGTTTTCCTACCAATCACGCATTTACCTACCTAACCACTAACCACCATAACGAAAACAAATACAACAAAACAATCACAGACTCGGAAGTAACAAAAAAAATTCCAAGATTCCTTATTTGTCTTCGGTACTAGCGCTCCAAGTTGTCACTAATGAAAACACAACAGCATACAGGTTTTCCTTATCCGAGTTGCACCCGGCCTGTTGTTAAATACCATATTCAGCAACTTCTGTACTTAAATCATGTGTAATGTAATGATTTTAAACCAGCACCGATACATTAAAATAGGTTTTTATTACTTTTTTATATACTTTATTGTTATGAAGTTATGGCAAGCTAAACAGAAAAAGTATTCGTCATTTATGAACGAAAATTTTTTTAATTACCTTAAAATGTGCTTCTAACATGCCAAAGAAATTTTGTGAAGCTGCCAGCAGGCATTCTCGAGAGAAAAAAAAATTCTTTCAACAAATTTTATATCGAAAATTAGCAGCAACTTTGATTGTCTAAAAAACTGAAACCGTTAGGTGAACGTCAAATATAACGGTTTTAAACAATAGCGCCATTCTTCCTGATTACATGGACACCAAGTTTATAGCAATGCAGGCAGTCTACTCTTCGTGGTAAGTAACTGAAATAACATGTGCAAATCCCCGTCGACGACGTGGCGAAGATCCGGCGAGACACGTCGAGATACCGCGATAAGCTACCAGTAAGGTGGCGCTCCTCACGGAGTTTGCTGCAACAACGCGGGAGGTTTTGTGAGGTACGGTGGCTCGCTTGATACTTGAATTTTCGCGAAGGTTTTTTGGTATATGCGGTGTACTAGATTTCGTGGTTTTTTTTGTTAGATGCGGTGTTGTGGATACAGTTGGTGTAGTTAACAGTGATATTTGAAAACTAGTGCGTGTTACATACAACTTTTTTCGACATAACAAAATCTCGGCGACGGATAAAATTGAGGCATAACTGATAACTGAAAAATATCCATATTTAATATGTACATTTAATAATCAATCTTTTTCTTTCCTGCAATAGAAAACAATTCACTAAATTTGCTACCTTTTGTTGACATACTGCGGTGTTGGAAAATTAAAATGTGCACTCATTCGTAAAACATTAATATTCAGTCACGATAGACATTCTATAATATTCCATCTCATTATGTATGTATAAATTTAGTGCTGGGAATTTCAGCTTGCAAAAGTGTGCATATACTTAGTGATGTCAATTTTGGGAATTATAATAAAATATTTACAATGACAGGACACCGCTGAGACAGTCGGAATTTTTTAAGTAACACAATAAAAAAATCGCCATGACAAATATCAAAGACGTTAGGAAGTATGTATTTTACTGTTCATTCTTCATTAACGACCGAACCCAGAACAGTATCCTTTTGACATCATTACCAAGCGACGAAAATGAAAATTTGAGAACATAAAAGGGGGAAGAACGAAAGGTACAGACTATTCTGGGCTCCGAGCTAAGAAGTACCTACGAGTCCGACATGATGAATAAACCTTACAAATAGTTGTTGCAAAATTTAACAATGAAATATAATTGTGTTACACTAATAGCTCTAATAATTATGTGAGCAAAAGCTAATTTGGTTTGCAGTGTATGAACAATATGCAAATGTAATGTTAAGTGAACATTTAAACACGGTTGTGCAAAACGGAATTGATGGGTTAGTTAGAGATTTTTTTGCAACACATACTATTAAATATTTTCTTCACATGAAATTGTACATTAACACTGTAGTTTATAGCAGCGAGTATCAAAAGGAACAAGAGTTCGCTTAGTGCATCTAGTTTCTAGTATTCCCCTAGCATAACTGTTATGTGCTGTACCAGTAATACAGTATTGTTTATTGAATTTGTGATCAATGTTTTATCTTTTAATATGCTCGGCTAGATATCTTACCTAATAAGTTTACACACATAACTTATATAACTATAAACTTTTAAAAATTACAGTGTTCAACAACATAGGCAAAGCTAGAGATTAGCTAATGGGTGGTCCTAGTCTTCAGTGATCTCCCCAATATGGAGGGGGGTCCGGGGGTCCTCCCCCAGGAAAGTGTTGAATTTCAAGATGAAAATGGTGCTATTTAAGCAGTGTTTTTGATATATGGACAATGGATATAACACTGGTATAAATATTAATATTTTTTCGATGATAATGTTTATAGTGATACATTCAATAAAAACAAACACAAAAACTATAACACATGTAAGTAGCCAAGTCCATATTTAGTTTTTTTAGCTACACAATTTATATTTGTTTGATGTTTGATAAAATATCTTATATCCAAATTTAAGAAACATTTTAGTAGTATTTTTTTTTCGAAGCATTGGGAAGTGTGGAAGATAATTTAGACAAATATTAAAAATCATTAACATATAAACAGTTTAAAATGTTTTACTAAAATATGGTAACTTACATTCTTTGATATTTTATGCGAATGAGTTTTATAGGCACATTGTACATGTCTCTATTACTTCGATTCTGCTACAAGCATTGTAAGATAAAACTAGCACTAGGGACAAAAACTAATGTATTAAAAATCCTTAGATAATGTCCAACAAAGTAATAGCATGCACAATAAATAACACAACAAACTACACAATCAAACCTGCTTAAGTACGCAACATAATAACATGTAACATGACTTTTTTTTATTAAAACAAATAAATAAAAAATTTTGGGAAGTTAATAAAGGCCTGAGTATATTTTGAAATATGTCTAGGCCTCGAATGTTTTTCAAAGCGTTCACAAGTTCATTAGCCAATCTAACGTTACCATTGTTTTGAACTCTTCAATAACTTCTGCCACCTCGACGGAATTAGCAAGATTCTGCTCACAATAAGGAAATAATGAAGCACGAGATTTTGAAGGCAGTCTTGTGCTGTTGTTGATCGCAACTTGGTTTTAACATGGCTCAGCTTGGAAAATCCTCTCTCGCAGAACAATTAGTTCAGGAATAACAGCAAATTTGGCCAGCTGTTGGTAGAAGTTTTCATAAGTTTGTTTACGGTTGTACTCTGAAATCCATATCAGGAAGTCATTAATAGTATTCGGAAGATACTCTCCCACTGTCTTGCTTCTCAGCAGACGCACCTCAGCTTGAAGCTCTGGAACACTCTAGCAAAACTTGTCACTTAAGATCTGAATATCGTTCTGAGTGGGAGTGAGTCTCAGAGTTCTGCCAGTAGCAGAAATAATTTCTTGGGTTTCTTTAGAAAATCGGAGTTTCAAACCTTGAATGAGAGAGTCGCTCACAGCTCTAAATATGACTACTCTGCATTTGTCCTTCACTGATTGAAATATAAAAGTCATTTCTGAATAGTTATCTATTTTACATTAGGGGTAATGTTTTCTTCTCGGACTTGGTACATCAATTCCTAATTTGACACTTTTTTTCTACCTTATTGTACATCTCATCGAAACTTGACTCTTCATTTCTCAAATGTTGTAAAACAGCGGCAAGCATCTGGACTTGTTCCATTGCCCCATACAGATCAATAGTAGACGACTGTAACATTTTGCTTGTCTTCAAAATCATCAGCAAAATTGAATGCATGATTTCTAAGCTCAGTATGAAGTGGAAAGACTTCTTCTGAGTGAAGATACCTTTCCCACTTGCTCTAACTTTACCGTCAATAGCCCCTTCCACTGCTTTCTCAATACGTTTATAGCGTCCACAATGGACTCATAGTTAGGGACCTGAAAAATTCTCGTTTTCTTTTAGGCACGAGCTAGAAATCCACAAACTGTATATTCGTGTCACTTTAACAATTGATCTGTAACTTATTTGATATCTCGTGTAAGTCGCTGCTCCAATAATAACAACGTAATTAACTGCAGGCCCATATCACTGTATCAGAGAGCAACTAATGAAGAGCTGATGTATGCTTGAGTGCACATATATTCTTGGAGGCTAGCCTACAGGTAAGTGAATCTGCGAATTTTTCACAGTTCATTTTAATAGCTGACACAGTTACAGTTCTGCATGTAAATACAGTTTACAAAGATATATATTCTCACTATGTTGCAAGAAATTACAAATAACAAATAATATATCAGTAATGTCTAATGAATATAACGGGGAAAAATATAAATTTAAAAAAACCTAAGATTTAAAACTGTGCGTAATCCTACAGTGCATATCTTTTGTAATTAAAAACAAACAAAAAATTGTTGTAACAGCATTACAAAAAGGCACACTCACTACCAGTATCAGACATTTGAAGAAACATGTAATCGCATGCTGATTCGATAGAGACAATCTTTTCATACCGCATAATTTAAATTTAAGACTTCACTGTTCATTATATGGTTAGTGTGCATACTGCATCAAGCCAACTAGCTGGGTGCTGTAGTACACATGCGCAAATTCCATGAACTGAAGAAAACAGTATACAGTTTTATGCTTTGGATATGTCCATTCTTTCCTTTCTCTGTGTGTGCGTCTGTGTATGCATGTTTGTGAGGGTTACCAGTACATACTCTAGTGTTCCCATTGTTCATGTGATTGTGAAAAGAAGGTTTGTGGAGTTCTCCACCACTTCTAAAGGAGTTGGTAATAAGATATGTGTTGACACCTGTCAGACCTAATGGGTGGTCCTGTGCATACCCGGACCACCCCATAGCTTCACCTATGTTCAACATAGAAAAGTGTTGAATTTTATATGGTGTTTACATAGTTTCACTGCATTTCAGATTAGGGTGTTCCTAGTTATCTATAGTGAACTAAATATTTTTATATAATTTATAGACACTTTTCTACTAACTAGTGTGAGGGTTTCTAAACAAGCATGACTGTCAATTATTTTTAGGACTGTAAGAGCTGTCCATGTAAATTTTTTTATGAATTTTTCAACAATAATTTTTTGCTGTTATGTTATGATCTATTTTACAGAAATTAGCAGTGATTTCCCTAACTTGCTGAGTGTTATTTCCACAGTCTGAATAAATGAAATTACTTAGTAAATTTGTGAATATTAATTTATTCTGATGTTGAGTGAATGGGACAGTAATACGTATTTGGAAATGAACATCAGCTCTGATATGGAACTCAATAAGTTTGACGTATACGTGTATTTCATTAAGTGAAATTTTTCATTCCAAATTGGTGTCTGTAAATATAAATTCTAGAATCAATCATTAATGCCCGGCAATTCATTGTGAGGTAAACGGTACATTGTTGGTATCACGTTTAGCAATAATGAAAGAACTAAAAAATTAAGATTCGCTCGGAGGATGAGCCAAAGTCACGTCTCGGGAAGCCACTCTGGGGCATAATGACAGCCTTTTGTATTTCAGTTTCAAAATGCCTATACACTTGTAGGAGCTTTTAAGCACGCATTTGTACATGTCGCGGGAACAAATTCATCTCAATACCTGCGTTATTATTTTGAGTTTGTCGTTACAGTCATCGAGACGAAATTGTATATAATTGCAGACATACGCCATTGCAGTGCAATTTCGTCCCAGACATCTGCGAGATAGAGGAAGACAATAAAAGAAATAAAAAAAACCAAGGCTAGTCTGCCACATAGACCTGTATGAACAAAAAAAATCCATAAGGAAATATGTCAGTTAAAGAATGAAAAAAGGCAACAACAAAAATATATATCCGAATTGAATGAGCACATGAAAAGCAATATGAAAAACTGAGGACACCACAATTGCTTTCGTTGCCTTAGTTTACTATTCTCCATTATTTCACTTGTGGATTTCAGGAACGAAATTGCCCTGTAGTGGTGTATGTCTACAATTCTACATATTTGCATTCACTCCAATTGTAAATAAATTCAAATACAAAGTCATTGATACATGGAGATATCGAATTTTTTCGATCGTCTGGCAGAAAGTGTCATACGAAGGAAAGGCGTTTTCTATATGTAGTTATGATGGCGGTCGTTCAAGCAAGTTCGGGGCTTTGATCACCTCTGCAGTACAGCAACGTAATAGAACAAACGCTGCTGCTACTACTACTAGGCTATACTTTACATGTGTTCTGGGTAAAAAAAAGTTAAATGAGTTCATCGTTGACAAATAAATGGTCTGTGGTTACACATGTACTATATTGTTTATTGGGCATAACCTATTATCACGAACACATTTGTATGTAACAGTGTAAGACAGGTCATCGTTGCAATTGCGAGGGAAACGAATAGCTATAGCTCTGCGATGGTGCAAAGTGGAATAGCTGTCGTATTCCGTAAATTAGGGTGTTATGCTTAATACTTTTTTACAATAGTTGTACAATTATTTCTCATGTGTTATATTTTGCACCAATCACTACGAATACAGGGGAAATTGTAATATTTGAATTAAAGATACATAATGAAACATTATTTATACTTCGTTTTTCTTTCTGCGACTATCACCTTCACAGAAAACTGTAACATCTGAAATAAATATGAATGTATCATACATGAATTATATTTTGCGAAGTGAATTACATCTGAAATCCATGTCACATTTGAAGAAATATGCGTATGATAATTTTATTTATTTACAAGCTAAGTACAGCTAAGGTGAATTCCACCACTGGTTAGAAAAATAGCTCAATGTTATTAGTTTGGCAGTGGATGAATTCGTCCGCTAGGTTTGCTGCAGTCGGTAAGGGGTTACACTGACCAATCAGAGAATGGTTTGTTTGAATAGTTAAAAAATGTGAGTAGATTATTTTGCAAATAAAGTTTAAAAGGAAAAATAAGTAATCTTCAAATATCAGAAAAATTAAACTTAAAGATTTTTCATTTTACATATCCCAGATAAATTTAATTTTAAAATTGCCTCGCATTTTCTAGCCCTCTTAGCGATAAGAGTGCAATTGGTGGTAGGGCTTGTCTCTTGCCAAACTCGTCCATAAGAAAACCCTTCAGCTTCCTAACCTGTAGAATTAACCTTAGTATAGCCTGAAAGTATTTGTAGCAAAGTGATTACAATGCATGATTAATCTAAATAAAGGTATTAATTTGTTTTCAATTTTTCGACATACTATTTGTTCATTTCTTAAAAAGTCATTAAATATTTGCATAAGATAATTAAAATGTTAAAATGTATGATAATTTTATGTACCAATAAATACATGGAAATTTCTATATCAGACGACTATTTTATCAGTACTATTATTTATACGTAAGCTAAATAAGTTAAATATATATTAGTTGTGTAAAATTGATGAGCTGTTGCTATTCTCTACGAGAAGATATTATAATGCACAGTACGATTACATTGGCTCATAGAAACAAATATTTGAAGTTAACACGGCCTGTAAAAATAATATTTTTGACTTGCAGTACTGCTCTTCTATGTAATAACAGCAAATGATCCATATTTAAGGAAAAGTATATGCTAAAGAAAAATACTAAGCCTAACGAAAGTGAGAAATATATATATGTATATATATGTATATATATATATATACATATACATATATATATATGTATATATTTATATATTTGTATTATCATTATTAGAACTTCACACTCGATGCGCACACTGTACAGCTCAACCCCACAAACCCACGCATTGTTATAATGTTACTACAAAATTATTATACCAAGCTTCATCCTCTTGAAATGAAACTCGAGACAGTGACACATCATGCGTGCATAAAAGATTTTGTCTACCGTTTTCATTGACACAAATCTTCTAGAATGATTAAATTATTCTTAGAATTGGACTGTCTGTTATATCTGATAATTGCAATACGTTTCAAATAATGCTTGTGGATTAAATTTTGCTAAGCAGTCTTATAGTGGTTTAGTGCGAACCGTTCTTGTTTTTACATCTTATGTACCTCTTAAATGTTGTGTAATGAAGTGCTGGAATAGTAAGAATATTTTTACGTTACCAATCTTAGCAGATTTATGTGGTTAAATGTACAGAAAGGAAACAATTTCATTTGTTTATTGCAGCGTGTGTTCAGTTTACACAGATGTGTTTTATGGAGTTTTCGTAAATTTCTCGCCGGTGAAATGCTGTAGAGGTAGTCATTGCTAAAATTTTGTAATTTATCAAGCTGGAAAATTTTTGTGGCACTTCTCAAGTAGTAAATATGGAGTACATTATGGACAAAGTAGGTAATTGTGTTACCGACATGGATTAGTAGTTATTTGCGTATGGTTTGTTCTAGAGCTCTTTATTCAAGAAATCATTTTTTATATCAAGGCAATATTTTGCTATACCAATATAACAATACATGTGTATGCCAATCGTAGCCAGAAATTACGTGTCAGAGTACCGAAGCTATGTGGAAATAAACGTGTATCCAGCTGCAGATTGTACATTGAATTTTGCTTGTTTATTAGTTACCAAAAGTGTCTAGGCTCACTGTAGTAATGATCTACTCTAGTAACATCATGTCATCCCTCACCAGCGCTAAAAGCCTTGATGTTAAACACTGACAAAAATATAATCTCACATTCCACTCTAGTAATGTGCTTTGGTATACCATCCTTTCTTCACTGTTGCAAAAATATCTATATTAAAAACTGCAGTCGATAGCAATGTAAGACCAAACATAACTGTTTCGATGAATTTGGACTGATCAAATTTTCATATGTAAAATCAGAATTATGAAACTGAATTGAATGTATCTCATAATATGTTCAGAATCAAAGTAAGGGAATGTATTTCAAACGGTTTAAGTTATTCTGTGACATTTGCTTTACACAAATTCCATAAAAATAATTTCCTTGCACAGTAAACACGCTTACACGCGTTATACCAATATCGTAAACTTAAACACACGGTTTGTTGTAATTTTTCCGATTTGACATGAACATTTAATGTTTATTCCAAAATGCAATGGTCAGTGTACAGTACATTTTATTATTGAAAAGTTCTCATCCACATCAGACCTACACTGAATATAATGCAAGTTGTTACGTTTTACAAATAAAATTATTTATTTGAGGTTGTTCACATAAAGTACAAGAACTGTTCCTGTTATAAATACTATTTAAATGGTCACAATTTGGTTTTAGGAACTATATTTTAGTTTATAATACATTTATTCAATTACATTTACATTTAAGAAGGTTATTCGCGGAGGGAGGCTTGAATAGATATTTAAGTTAAAGAGTTTTGTTTGAAAGATTATTTATGAGTCGCTTAATTAGTTACAACAGTCCCACCTTTAATGTTGTCGAGGTTGATATGCTAGATTGGACATGGAGCGAACGGCACGTCGTAGGTGGACGTCGTGGTGCATCTTGAAGGTGATGTGTCCCAGGTGGCGTTGGCTTGCAAACGGACAAGGACACACACCTATATTGTGCCAGACCCGTAGCTAGAAAATTATTTCAGATCGGGCAAACCAGTTGTCCTGTGTGGCAATTCGTGTCGCTGTCGGAGTGGGGAGGTTATCCTTGATGCTTGTAGCAACTACGTGTTGAATATTATTAATTCCTGGCCAAGTGGACTGGTTACAGTTCCATTTTGGATGGTAGAACCAGCAATGCTTCGCACTGCATGGTTCGTAACAAAGTGTCTAAGGGTGTTCAACATCTCTACGAAAACGAGGAAGTGAATCTGGATAACTTAGCACAGTGAAATAATGAATGATTGTAGTTATAAATATATTACAGGAATTCCAACCACGGCTTTAATTGAACATAGACTTTATAAAACACATTTTATAATAACATTTCTTAAATTAAAGAGCTTGCTTGATGCAACGAGTATACAAATGAGAATTCACTTAAAATTTATGGTGTATGTTTGAATAACATTTTAAATATCAGGAAAGTTATTAAAATCTTCTATTTTGAAGCTGCACAACATTATCAAGTTCTGAATCAAAATCATGTATATTAACATACTCTTAAGACATCAAATAAATACTGAACTCTATGAAACACATGCTATGTGAAAAACAACACTAAGTTATTTGTACTGCAATCATCATTTTTCTAAAACAACATTCTTTGGAGCACTAAACCATTGCGAAATTACAGCGGTTGGTTTCTTGCTCCTTGCAAAATAAAAGCATGACATTGGTTCCGTTTTCATAATCCAAATAACTCACATTTAATTTAATTGAAAAACCACTCGAATAGCTTCAGTTTAAAAATTATAATTCCTTAAATGTTAAAATGCAGGGCAATTTAACTATGAAATTACGTGGTATTTGTACTTTTGTAACGTTTAGACTTACAGACGCAAAGGATTAATTAATCGTTACATTGTACATAATTATATAATTTTGGTTTCCTTAATAGGGATAAAATTCAGGGGTTATTCCTTATGAAAAATTAGGTACGTTTTTATAATGCAGCTTATAGGATTTGTAGCTATTAAAATTGACTGTGAACATTTATTTTGAACATTTCATTATGCAATATTATGTAAACTATTTAAATACTAGAAATTTAACAAAGTTTTTACCACATACTGCTGTAATATTCAGTGTAACTTCAATCTACAAACAATCTATTCCAGAGACTTGCACTCTCAAAATAATACGGATGGCAGAAAACAGCAGTTTTGTCTACATAATAGATATTGTACGATTGTCGCACATCACATTACGCTATTTTTTTAATTCATTCGTGAACTAAGCATGCTATGCATTTGCAGCAATATTTCTTTCTGTTTATGAGGGCCTCTTATTAAAAAAAATATATCATACGCAACAATGCTCACCGAACTCATGGCAAAACTAGTTCTAAGCAATGAAAGGGAGCTGCTCTGTTATGTTAATGTTTTAAGGTTGGTTTCTTTACATGTTAAAGATCCTGTTAACATAAACGAGTTTAAGGATATGATTTACATAGTTTTCAATATATTTTTTTATTCTAAGTAAACAAAACACTCAAGTGTGTTTTCACAATTGTAAAATTGATCACCTCTTTTACTTATTACGGAAGGTAATAAATCGCATTATAAAAGAATATACATCATTTTCATGCATAGGGTATATTCCCCAAAGAGTGTATCCGTCTTTTGTAACCATCCTAAGGACATATATCTCATATTGACGCCGGCCGCAGGGCCAGCGTATGGGTTAAGCCCATAACGGCGCGAGTGTATCCTTTTCCACCCACCCAAAAGTATTCTCAGACTCTCCCATAATCGTACCGCAACCCCACAGTGTGTATGCATGCCAAATCATTCAGTGCAAAGTGGATTGTGTATCAAACAGCAGGGTACAGTGTGTGCCGAAGGCCATCAAGGGTTACCACATTCGCTATGTTGACTTACGTGTTATCAGCAGACATTTAGAAATGCATCATTCAATATCAGCAAAATATGTAAGACAATTTATTATGTAATTTTATGTGTACTATTTTCATAAAATATTAATATTTCACGCGCACGAGGTACCGGAAGTGTGTAAACCCCGTAGCGAGGCAAGGAGTCCTTAGAGGCTGCCTTCCTCGTGGCAGTTCGTCATCGTCTTCTGGAGAGGTAAGACGTCTGTCCGTGTGCTCATCATCTTTTGTTTCACTGATTGCTAGTTTTCCATAGTCTCGTTAGTATACCGGTTCACCTTAGCTTAGCACACGTTACCAGATATTCCCCATTGCATTGCGCATCTGCTTAACCTAAAAATTGTGACCACTTTGGTATTTTTTAACTTAAACACAGCGTCGGCATCACCACCGCCACGTGGTTAAGGACTTTTGTATCGGGAGACATCGGCACTCATCCTTCACCATACGAGGTTCGTTTTGGTATTGTTTTATTCAGCATAATTTTGCACACGCGTTGCTAAGGTTATTTTGTATTTGTGTAACATTTTAAGGGCGTAATTCATGTTTTTGTGACCGACCACGTGCAGGTTATGACACCGCCATTGTGTTCAGCATAGATGTGAGCAGTACGTTGTAAATTCATTTCATTATCACGCACTCACTCAATTCATCTCGTTGAGAGCATCACTCTGTGTGCAGCGTGTTACGTGCCATTCACCCCACCACCGGCCTAGCATAGCTCGCCACAGTTTTCGCACTGTACCGCTAACATCACTTGTAGAGCCCTACCACACTACAACGTGCAAGGGAACGGCTGCCTTGTGACACGTTAGTTAGGCACGTGCTCACCGCAACTCAACTCTCTACTCCAGCTTCCAAGTGAACCTGACGGTCCATCATAGTGGCCGCCAGCCCCTCACTGCTTAAGGAGGTGCACCTTCTGGTGTCGTAGACTCACCTCGTACACCAGCTCCACACTGATCACTCACCAACCACGTGCGATATACCAGCCGGTCGTAGTCACTACGCAAAGTTCACTATCACATGCACTATCGTGTGCTTTAGAGTTATTGTTACTGCAAGGGACGCATCACTACGTTTACCTCATTGCGTGCGTAATTCAGACATTATTTTGGCACTGTGTAACGTAAGCGTAATAAATCATCTGTAAGTGAAATACTGTTTACCTCATTTCTAGACACCTAATATTGCCAGTAGAAGCAACGTAAGTAATCAGGCGTACTGGGGGTCAACATCCAGTAAGTGTGTAGTCCCTGTTTAGTGAGTGTCATATGTGTTAATCCATTCACGTGCGTTCACCACACAACCACTTACATCAACGCTTCGGGTGGGATACCGAACACACCGAACAAACCACACCCTGAGGCCTAAGAGTCTCGAAGTGCAGTACCTGGGGAGTATTGCTGGTGCCCTTCACTCACATCAACAGCGTAGTTCGCTATCCCGATCCCACCCGAGGTACGCGTTAATATAATATGAATAAAAGTATGCGACCTTAAGTTTGAAAGGAGATTGTATCACACAAGTTGAAAATAATTTCATAACCAAGTAATTATTAGTCTTACACACATGTGACATCACATGACTTACTAAAATTATTGGTACACTACAGCGACTTCACTACAGTTAGAGCTGATGCATGATATAGGATGGAATCAAAAAAAGTAATTAGATATGTTCATAATAATCGCCTGCCACTTGCCTACTGCTACCCGAGAGCATACTTCATTGGTATCGGTTGCTGAATTTTATACAAAGCAATAGTGTCTATTGTCAACAGTTTGTTACGCATTGCGTTGACATGAAGGCAAGGGTAAACTGTGGACGCTTCCAACATCTTTGTAAGTTTTCCTGTTAAAAATAATATTATATTCTTTGCGTCATCTTTGAAATATTAATGAAATATGTGAAGAATTTGTGCAATGGGACTATCACAGGTTGTTAGCTAGACGAGAGAGTGTTAGTCACTCTCCAGTTGAACTTATGAGAATGTCCTGCGCACAAAATAGTACTTTCGTTGGTTTCTAATTTTGTAAGTTGTATGATATAATTAGGATGACAGGACCAATCACTACGGCCCTGAAAAATTCGCGTTTTCTTTCCGACACAAGCTAGGATTCCAGCAACTACAAGTTCGTGTCACTTTCGCAATTGGCGCATGACTTATTTGACACCTTCTGAATATGGCTGAGCCAAAAAAAAATAAAAAATGTAACTTATCACTTGCCCATTTTACCGTGGAAGCGAGCAGATAATGAGCAGCTGCTGTCTTCTTGAGAAAACATATATTCTTGGAGACTAGCCTACTGGTCAGTGAACCCGCGAATTTTCCGGGCTCTGCCAGTCACTTGTTTAGTTCGTAGCAACACTTCGGTGTAGTAAGGACTAAATTGAAATCTGCATTTACTAAGCAAGCGCCAATGAGAAAATTGTAAGTGAAAAAGAAATAATTTTTAAGGTAATATCTGTAAACAGTGATTAATAGTTTACAACACTGTAATAAACATCAGTTCCTGCGAACAGCAGAAATGACTACTTATTCCTTACCACTTTAATAAATGTAAATGTATTTTGAATTTTAACATGGAGTGTAGTTCATAATCTGGTAGATATTCATTCTTTGGCTTGATAAATAATAGTCACCAGTTGTAGTACATCAAAATCTGGTCATGTGACCACTTTGTCTACGATACAACACCGATTGAGAAAATGTATTTCCTATTTCACGTAAAAATTTTAAAGGAGTTCTGTACAATTATTGGTAGAGTCGTTGGAAGAAATGCACTGTCGTAGAGCGGCTCACCCCTTACGGCATACCCACCCCCACGTCCTAACCCCTGCAAGCTTCAAAACCAAATCGTGTCAACACACAGGCCAGAATTTGTGCAAAGTGGTCTGACGAGTTTCCCCCACTCCTCCCTTCAAGGACCGAGCCCTCCCACCCCTCACTCACACCACGCGACAGCTGAGGACAGACAGCACGCTGCTGTAGGTACTATGTAGTACAAAAGTTTACCACCACTGCTGTTCCAATACGCTGAGCGCTGTCATCGCTTGGAGGGGAGAGCAGCGTAGATCTTACCCTCAACAGCGCCCAGAGGCGAGTGTGAGATATTCTGCAGCGCGGTGGCTAATATAGCAAGTTCACGCGTTCTGTGATGAGTTCCACATGTTCGTGGAAGGTATGCGAGCCATTTTTGACCTATCAAATTGAAATTACTGGCCCGTCGATCTGAAAACGCCTTGGAACAGCCTTAACGCTCTGATTTTCCTATAAGGAGCAATAGAAAATTAACTTAACACTCACAAGTTACATTGTGCACTAGCTGATTATAGAGAATGGATGAAGTTAATTATACTTCTAGGGCATCATTTAAATTTGAAGATGTCTACAGTTATAACTTAATTTATTTTTTATGCCACGTTAAGTCGCCTTTTTATGCTTTTTGGTAACAACAGGAGGTTAAATATACAGCACTGTCCTACTTACATAGTTTACAATTTTTTTCATAAGACATCTGTCTCATAAATTAAATAAATATTTGTTAAAAATATATTCTTGCTCTACGCCAGTAGCAAATAAAAACTTCAGCAAAAAATGCACATGAAACATAATTAAAAAAACATTTTCTGGGAACAAAACAAGACATTTTATAATTTGCAACTTCATGATCCTACAGTAGAATAAGTGCCACACTATTAGTTCGATCTATTATAGAGCGTCCTAATCTTATATTGCAGCACATCTCTAACGGTGCGTTTTGCGATGCAAGCTTCGTGTAAGAATCAAGAATCTGTGTAATAGTACTATGAAATAAAAGTAAAAGTAGGGTAAATATTATGTACACAAACATTAAACATATTTCTATGAAGCTTATTGAGCACGTCTTATTCAGTAGTATGGGATTACATATGTTACGGGAGATATTTGTTGTAATATGATCACTTTCAAATGTTTCTTCTTGGCAAGTAATTCCACGAATAAACATTTTCTTGAACTTTATAGTAAAAGTGAGTCTACTATCTCACATGTCACTTCCCAGGCACCCACACCTTGTGTGTGTGTGTGTGTGTGTGAGAGAGAGAGAGAGAATAAAACAAACAAAACGTGAGGCACACCTCTACTTGAAAAATGTATAACCTAAAGTTATAGATACAAAAAGCCATCACAGCCATCCACCTCTTGTCTATCCATCCATTAGTCATGTATAGCCAATCAGCAGCTTTCAAAAATGTTATCTGTCTGTCCAGCAAAACCTTGCAAATTTTTAACTTTTGATGAATAAACAAAAGAACAACCTCATAAACTCATTTTAGTGTTGCTGGTCCCCTTTCAATACATTTAGAGGGCTGTGATGATTATTTCCAGTTATAAAGTAAACTCCCGATTATCAGTGTTAATCAGTGCCGCATAATTGGGAAACATGGATAACACAAAAGTAGCACATTTGTTTATATATATATATATATATATATATATATATATATATATATATATATATATATATATATATATATATATATATATATATAT
>PNEQ01061567.1:0-32640 GCA_003012365.1 Medauroidea extradentata | reverse complement strand
GCAAGAATGAAATCACAGATATGCCAGAGATGTGGTTGCTAGGCAATGTACATTGCAGTAATGTTTACTGATTTAATGTTCCGATATTATCTCTTTACTGACAGTGAAAATATTTTGCTGATTACTGATGCTGTTCCCTTATTGTTCACGGACACTGGCGAACTGTCAGTGATATCAGTGAAATCAGTGAATAACGGAAGGCGGCCTTTAATGAGTCTTACGTTTTGTGAGTACCTGTGAAATGCAAACAGTTTCGTTAGTCGGCAAATACATCTGCACTGTAATAAAAATCGCCACCGTGTGTGCCGATGCGCTATCAAAACGACGGTGAAATAGAAGACTTAGGTTAAAGGAAGCTTAACCTCGCGTGAGTTTTGGGTTAAATGCAAACAATTACGCTTTTCGGCGATATATTATCGGTGTTATAGAAATGTTTTGGTTTTCGCGTTTTCAAGCGAAATTCGCGCGAATTTTCGCGAAATTCGCGATCGCGAAAAATTCCAGGCCCTACCCATGTGTCGTGCGCCAACTTCCACATACTCAATCAGTTTTCCCGAACATGCGATCTGGCGGGATGAAGAAATGACCAACTATGTGAAACACCAAAAGTATTTACTTCAGTGACTGAAGAGCTTCTTGAACAAACCACTCACACAACATTCCTATTAAACTTATGGTTTTGTTTTATCCACCAAACCCATCAGAAAACAGACCAGGTCAGCATTCTGTAGATGATGATGCAAGGCATATGCTATCTCGTTTGAGCCTGTTTTGCAGCTATTTTCAGTCCAAAGTTAAAAAAACGTGTTCTGAACACTTTTGGAATCATTAGACGATCCTTGACAAATTGTGTAATTATATAAAAACAATTGGCATGCGTAGTATGCAGCTGGGTCTTGTACTTTGGGCAAAACCAAATTATTTTGGCAATCGTAGCTTTGTGTAAGAACACCTTCACTAGTCTTCAATAATCCATGGAATGAATTGGCACGCATTTCATGGACTTTCAACTCTGTTTTCAAATTACCTATTCTCTCAGGGCCCGTACAGGTTTTTACGACTTCCTTCAGTTGCAAACAAGTGGAACAGCAATCAGTTGCAGGTGTTGCAAAACTGATGTTGTAGTCAGTAACAAAAGTGGTTCTGAAATATTCATATGTCACATGTAACACTTCTTCGTGATCTTCATTTTATTGCTCCCACATTGCAGCAATACTCAAACTACTAGGAAGCTACTACTTTGTTACAGTTTTGATCTACTGTGAACGAATTTAAATTTCTCAATAAAGTTCTTAAACAATTTTTTTTCTTTTCAGCGTACTTCTCAGAACTAGTGTCATCGCCTTTTTTTTTTTTTTTTTTTTTTTTAGGCAGAACCCCTTCCTCCAGAAATTTCTTACATAAATTCTGAAGATGAGATCTTCCTATTTGAAAAACATCTAGGAACGTCTGTTTACATACCTGCACGTTTACTGTTTGGCCTTCACACGTTTTTTCGGGAGATAATATTTTGTTGTTACTGATTTGTCAAAAGAATCATTGCAGGATCGTTTCCAGGCTGGTTTTAAACTGTTACGTGATTTAAAATAAATGCAGTTTTCGGGATCCTCGTAAAATTTCTGATTGCTTCTACGTACATCTTGCATTGTAATTTCACAGCATTTTAATCTTGATTTTGTGGACGTTTGTAATTTCGAAGCTTCGGAAAACCCTTAGCGGTATATCTGTAACAATCATTCATATTACATTAGGAAACATTTAGGTAAATATGAATGTTATTTTGCGTAAATAATTTCTTAAACCATAATCGAACAGATACTAACCTCATTCTTTTAGCTATGCTTCTTTGCCACGAACTTTCATTCCTCCTTTCTGTACGTGCCTTTCCTGGTTCCACAGTCGTTACATTACTTTCAGTGGCTGCCAGTCTATTTTCCTGATTCATTCTTTCAATAATCTATACTACAAAAATGCCAAAAAAAAAAAAATGTTATTCAGACTAGGATATATTCATCACAAAGGCATTGTTTTGACAGCTGATACACACTGTAGAACACTTTGAAACAAACACAATGTTTCTCTTGAGTTATATTTTAAACACAAAATTTCTCTTCACATAAATTAAAATATTGCTGTCACATCAGCAGGAACATAGAGTCTTCCCTAACTGCAGCCATACTGCACGGAAAATGTGACAAGAACAATAGGAAATATAATCAGGACATAATAGCATATGCAGCCGTTTTTTAAAATACTAATATGTTTTACATTGGACATAACATATCTTACAGGCATAAGAAGTGTTCGATAAAACACGATTTTCACCTGTATCGCATAAGGACATAAGACGCTTTGCATCTGCAGGTTGCTTTTGAATTTTAGTAGGGTTTTAATACGATTTTCAGCAAAATGTCTTGAGTTTCCTATTGTGGACTCGCCAAAGAACATTAAAGGGCAAACAATTTTTTTTTATTTTTGGTGGCCACAACATTGTTTGCAAGTGGGCAACTTGTTTGGTACTCGTAATACTGGTATTTTTATTTCCGCATGTATTATAACTTTCTTGTTCAGAAACCCATAACTAAAGAATTTTTTTTCTTAGTAGTATTTTTTTTAGAATAACTAAGCTAAGGACCAAATACAACTATAGAAACCTAGTTCATGTTTGGGAGATTGTTACGTGCATACTTTACAGTGATAGTAAATTTAATCCTGAAGATGACGATCATAAACCTACAAAAGATAATTGTAGAAGTCTCTACTACACACATGATGTAGTACTCATATTTCTGATGTGTGCAGCACCATTTAGTCCAATTATAGGCTGATTTACTGTACCTTTACTGTGAAATTGGGAGTTACTTTACATACATAATGTCCATTTACTGATGTAAAAATACAGGTTCCTGCTTACATTTTCTAGCATAAAACACTGTGTTTACAGTTCCCTTGGAGAATGTTGCAATACGGTTTTATTTATATCAATATTCCAATTTAACTTAGTTATTATGTTTGTTCACTAGCTTTAGTTGCTAGGTCAGACGAATTGGTGCAGGTCAGCTACTAATACTGTAGGAAGGTAGTTTACAATATTTCCCACCAGAATTTTTTGTAAGCAGGAAGGGAGTTTGTGCAACTGGACACTGTGCCCTTAAATCGTTATCTTCTGGTCTGGTTATGGTAATTTTTGTTTACAAGATTTTCAAAATCTCTCCAGATGAATGCTGAGATGGTTTCTTAACAATCGTCCTGGAAGACTCTATTTCCCTTTACAGCTCCAAAAATTAATACCCAGCCTCCTCAGCATTTTGCTAAGGCCCATGGTACATAAGTGTTCCTTGAAGAAGAATGATAATCTTGTTTATTTTGTTTTATTTTGTATTATGTTAAGTGTTTTAATGGTCGCTGAAAATAATTACAATTTTGGTAACGCAACACATGGCATAAAAAATAAATTTACCAGTATCTTTATCAAAGAACCATCCTAACACGTATTCCCTTATAGTGATTTCTAATAATCCTGGAAAAATAAAATCACTATGTCAGGACCCTGGACCGGGATTTGAGCCCTGGCTCTTCTGGATGTTTGTAAATACTGTGTTTAACTACATCATCAATTCGCCTGCAAAAAAATATTTATTTACTTATAATTATACGAAAAGGGATAAGATCATTCAAACGAACTCAAGTAATTGGGGCAAACTACCATATAAATGGTACTTTACTTCCAAATATCTCCGTGTCTCACCTTGTGCAGTGGGGTTTTCTTCAGCATAAACGGAACCAAACGTACTGCAACAGATTTCCACCTACATAAATGTAACTCCCCATCTTCTTAGTCTCTGCACTTTTTCAAAGTCAATTTAGAAAAACAACAAAGTAATAATCCTTGATAACTATATTTGCCAACTTTATAAGCAAACATTATCTGGAATGATGCATTTGTTAAGCGTGATCTCTTGCCCCACCATTAAATGTACGAGATTTCGGCGTCAGAGATTGTTCTTCAGATATAGGCTACGTTACTCGAGAAAAGTGTTTGCTCAGAAAGTTGGTAAAAACTACTGTATAGGATTACTAGGATTTGATTATGGCAAATTGGCTTCGAGAAACCTACAGTTCTAAACTGATGCTTCTAGCAATGAATTACATACCAGTTTTAAAAGGGGCATTACAAGTCGAGTTGGAATTACTGTTTTCTTATTGATTGCCAAGTATTAAATACTCATGAATTCATAACATCTTACCAATATTGATGATAAAATTAGTCATATTTGGTTTATAAACTATGAATATTCTCTCCAGTTTTCAGAGTCATCAGGTAGTAAGTATGTAATAATTTGCGACTTGTGCCGAAGGCATCTTTCGAATCTATCCCGCAAGATAAGATCCCTTCTTAATATCAACATTTACTTACCTTCTCTCACGAAATGTACACAAAATTGATCCGATTATCTTTATTTCTGCTAGTAATAATGCTTTAACTATAGTTTGTTCAAAACTAGATGCACGTTTTGTACCTACAGTTTACAGTGATCAGGTGGCCGCGTCGATGACGCAGTGGATAGAGCGCTCGCCCCTCACCCTGGCAATCCAGGTTCAATTCCTGGAGTCGTCGCCCCATGTTTTCCCTTGCATTTTGGAATCATGCCGGATGATGCCATTTCCCACGCTCCTTCATTCCTCCGCTGCTCCAACCACTCGTCATATTATCCCTTCTTTCCTATTACAGCTTGAAAACATCGTTGTTGAGACTCAGCATCACTCGCCACTGTGTGCTACGTGCTCTTTTGAAATTTTGAGGAAATAATTTAAAAATGTGAAATTATAACGCAAATAACATAATTCGCTACAATGTTGACAAGACAGTTGTACTCTTTAACGTGAATTTAGACCGCAGTCAGTCGAGTATTTTTTTAATAATCTTACCTAGTTGGGCTAATAACTGCTAAATATATGTTAAACGCCTAACTGCCGTGATGTGCGTTTACGCAAAGTAAATACAATCTGTTCTATGATTGCAAATGTTTCAACTTCCTTCTCAGAAATAAAAAAAAAAAAAACGCCAAATGAAATACTCCAATAAGACTTAAAGCGCCGACAGTATCTTTACTTCCTAACTATGACTAAGCACACTAGTTTTCAAGTGACTTGACTCAAGTATGTGACGATATTGACGCGCGACTTAAGGGCGCCGCCTACCCGCGCGTGAGAGACTCAAAAGCGACGGAGCAGTAAGGTCGACCTTGAAGCGCGCATCAAATACCGCGTCGCCTCAACGAGCCAAGTGCTGAACTAGCGTACAGTATCCCGCCGAACCGAAGGATTTTGCTATGGGACACTAAGCGGTGACCATATAATTTTATTGGTGGAAAGTCTGCAACTAAGTTTAGTGCAGGTGGCAATATGAGTTTCACATACATCTGGTTTATACATTTTGAAGTACGGCAGTCTTAAAAGGCCGTTTTTAGCCATGTTGGAGGGCTTAGAAACAGTGTTTTTAAGAGTGCGTGGTGGATAAACAAACGCTGAAATCATCAATAGATTTCTACGCTTTTTTCGAAGCCAATATGTATAATATACTCAATGACAATCCTAGATGATGGTATTTGCCAACTTTATGAGTAAGTATTTATCCAGAATTACTAATTCGTTACGCGTGATCTCTTGCGCCGCAGTTAAATGCACGAGGCTCCGGCGTCAGAGATTGTGCCTCGGAAGTTCGTACCACTGGAAACATTTGTTTAAAACATTGGCTAAAACTATTGTCTAGGATTACTATTGTTTAATTTTCGCAAATTGGCGTCAAAAATGCTACAGTTATAGATGAACGCTTTTAGCGTTGAATTATGTGCCACGCCCTCTTAACAATGAGGTTCCGACCATGTCTGAAGTTTATTTTCTTTTCGTACGTTGGCACAATGGGCACACTTGGAATAGTTTCGTAGAAAAAAAACCTGTTTGCAAACACACTGCAACGCACTTGAAGCGTGGGGTACGTGGCTGGGGAAGGTTGTGTATGTGTGTGATGATGATGAGAAAGTCGAGGAGTCGCTAGGAGCGACGTCGGGCGGCACTTGTATTGAGATATCGTCTTTACGCCCAAAGTTGTAAATGCAAGCGGTGTTCCCGCCGCGATGTGACGTTTTTACTGTGGGACTTCAAGTGGTGACCCTGTCATTACATTGATCCCGTCACTATGCCATTGTAGAATGCAGTAGAAGATCTCAATTTCTAACGAATACGATACATTTACTTTGAGGAACAACCGCCAAGGAAAGCCGGTTTTAGCCAAGTTTGAAGTTTTAAAAATAATGTTTCCAATGTGCGTGGTGTATTGAAAGTCATATTCACACGTAGTTTGAAATGTGTTTTATTTTTTTGGACAAGCATTGTGATTTCACATTAGCTGGTCTCTGAAAAAAAAATGTCTTTCCGAACACGCTGCACGCACTTCGAGTGCCAGACAGGCGACCGCCCGTGACGAGGACTATGACAAGATGGTAGGTCATCGACGGTCAATGCCAGAGTAGTGTTGCCAGCAAGCGAGGGTCGCTGGACCAGGACAGGTTTCACACACGTGCCTGGTCTTGTATTGCGGTACTGCAGACACCTCGGGCACATGTATGTATATATACTGGCTGCTGACTTGTCTGTGAGCTCGGACACCGCCTGTCTCTCTGGACCACAGTGGACCGCCATGGCTACTTCGTCTACTGTGAGTACTTCTCTCGTCCTCATAGATGTAGTTGTTCAATACGCGTTACTTTTGCAGTTGAATTGGTTACAACGAAGCGTTTGCACTCTCCTGTCCAACACTTTTTCCTAAACGCTCGGTTGCCAAATCACCTCTGTTCATCGGTATACGGTTTAGGTGGTCGGCAGCTTGTTAACTGGATTTAGTTACCGGATGTTGATATTTTATATTTTCGATGCTCGTTTCGAATTGAAACTTACCTTTGTAATTTGCTTGTAAAAATTATATTTTTAGTAATATTTCTATAATTCTTAAAAACGTGTTCCCAGGATTATCGTACATAGACTAGTTATATATGTACACACATACATGTATATATATATATATATATATATATATATATATATATATATATATATATATATATATATACGTATTCATAAATATGACCTATTCACACAAACAGGCTGATTCTTAATTAATTATATCGACACATTTCGGAAGGTGATTCCTGACGACAGAATATGTCGGAAACATATAATGAGACTTATAGCCTAAAGTGGTTACTAAGGGCGGTACGCACTCTTAAGGCTCGACATCAGTCGCCATATTTAATTATTTTACTTTTCACTGTTGTGAAATTCTGAGAAGAAAAATGTGAAATTTTTTACTATAATATCAATTCTATTTACCTTGCGCTACAATAAAATCATCGCAGTTAAACTTTTAACGTATATTTACACTGCGCGCCAGCTTAGATGGCGAGTGGCAGTTACTGAGTGAAGGACACATTGAAGGAATTCAAGCAGCAGGCCGCTGAACAAACATCTAGTAGCCTATAAATACCGGAATGAAATCGACCTATGTAAATTAGCCATTCGAATATAAAACGGTAGTAATATTATATGCAACACATTCCAGCTCGTTACATGGCGCGTGCTTTACGTCGTAATCAGTCGAGCAAATTAAGAATACCAAAAAGTTTGCTCGACTAATTATGGCTTAAATATACGTTAAAAGTTTAACTGCGATGATTTTATTGTAGCACAAGGTAAACAGAATTGATATTATAGTAACAAGTTAAAAATTTTTCGTCTCAGAATTTCATAAGAGTGAAAAGTAAAATAATTCAATATGGCGACTGATGTCGAGCTTTAAAGTAAGTGGTTTGATAATGCTTCTGAATGTAAACAAGAAACCACGTGATATTACAGACAACATTTCCGTTTAAAATGGTTAACGTGAACGAAGCTCTTCAAAGTGTTGGTATGCAATTTGTAAAATCGTCTCTCTAACATTAATAAAATTCGTATAAGGGTCATTGTAATTGTTCGAAAAGTGGCAACCGTGCATTTTAATCAACGCTTTCTGATAAATTAAGAAATAAACTTTGACTGTAGCAAAAAAAAACGTTGCCTTAAGACACTTTTAGGGTACTGGTCCTCTTTGAAATTCATTTTGTAGGTTTTCAGAAGTTGCTTTATAACGCTTGCTGCTACGCAACCTTTGTGACGTATGCAGTGGGGGTTGTCTACCACACGGGTTCAACAATATAATACATACCTATGTTCTGTAGGCATTTAGGTTACGTATGTCGTGACAATTTTCACAGAATCGCCGAGTGAAAACTGAAAAAATAATAAAACTTTTAACAATAACATATTAAAAATAAAAATACAAAAATAGTACTATAAATTACAGGTGTTCAATGGCTATAATGGTTTTGAAACCGCCGTTGGTGCGGTAATAATGTTCACAGAATGTGTTACATAGTTGTTTAAAGAGGCAAACTGGGATGTCGGCGCACAACTGGCCGAAAGGCTTGTGAGACTATCTGTCATGCTTGATGTGTTTCAAATGAAATTTATTTATTTAACTAATCAGAAATGATTTACGAAGCACAGTTATGCTCATAAAGTCGTCAGGTAATGGCCTCTACTGACCTAAATGTATGTTTAGAACTACTGGTTTACTCAATTCTATAAGATTTAATGTCATTCTTTCCATCACGAACCTTATAAAATTTAATATGTAACAATACAACAAACCAATATTCAAATAAATATTCAATGCAGTAATGTTCTTGGTCATGTAAGTATTGCGATACGACCTCATAAAATTAAAGAAATTGCTGTAGAATGTATGCGCGCCAATAATCAAACATGGTACACCACATAATGCGATACGATAGCAGTAACAGCCCCATGCTAAATTACTAGTTCATTCAAAACTATTCTACACATGTATTGGCAACTGCTGTGTATCTACATAAACCAACAATAAGACAAACATAATACATAGGCCAAACACATATTGGTACGACTGCAAACAAAGCTGTGTAATACCTTGCCCTTGTAATATTCTTATAGCAAATGCTCAGTATGTCCACAATTGACGTCAATGCACAGAGTACATCTACGGGTCATTGGCTGCCGCGCGCGGGAAAATATTCCACGTGTATCTGCGATGTGCCTGCGGCGACGGAAATCCAGCCAACAAGTTCTTCTACGATGTTCACTGGAGTCTCATAAACAAGTGAACGAATGTAGCCCCACAAGAAGAAGTCGAGCACTAACAGATCTGACGAACGTGAGGCCACCTTACTGGCCCTCCGTGTCCTAGTCAATTGGCTGCGAACCTCGTGTTAAGATAATCGCGCAAACCTACGCCAAAATGTGCACCATCATGTTAAAACCACGTATCATTTATTGCAGTCAGTGGAACATCCTCCAGTAGTTCTGGCAGCATTGCCTCCAAGAAAATGCGGTAAACGTTAGCATTTGATCGTCCAGGCAAATGTATGGCCCAATCAAACAGTCCTTGATGATCCCGCCCATACATTTACCTGGGATAGTTCCTGATGTCCAAGTTGAAATGTGCCTCTAGGATTTGTTGCATCCCTCAAATACATATTACACGTGTTAAACAGACCATCTCGCTTGAAGCACGCCTCGTCGATGAAAAGGGTGTTTGTCGCGAACTGTGACTCTGCTTGACATTGTTGTAGATACCACCCGGCGAACTACAAGCGTTGTGGATAGGCACGAGGTCCCATTGGTATGGGCGTAGTAACACATCGTGAAGCACACGCCACATAGTTGCCAGACTTGTTCGTAATCTGCGCGCAATGGCACGTGTGCTGGTGGCTGAATTCTGCTCCAGTCGGCGTAAAACCCTTCCCTCCAAGGCAGGCCTCCTCACAACACGACCACGACCCTGCCCGTCAGCCCTTGTAAACTATCCACTCTCTCGCAGCCGCCGACCAACAGACAGAAACGTGGTATGGTGTGGAACTAGTCGGTTTGGTGCCGCTCTTGATAAATACGACGTGCGGCACCGCTGTTTCCATGAGCTGCTCCGTACACCAACATCATATCTGTGTGTCCTGCCCAGGCAAACCGCTCCATTATAAACTATATTGTACTACCTTCACAGTACGTGACACTGCTCCAGCTTAGCAATTACACATAGTCATGTCATCTCTTGCGTCGGCGCACATGTGCCACGTATCCATACTAGCTGTTGTGTTGAAAATGTTACCTTATTAGTAAACACGCAACTTGTTTACTCTTGTATGCTGATATTACAACACCGCCTGGTTAAAACTGTTACAAAAACTAGTGCATACCTTTGGTATGTTTAATTCTTACATAACTGTTAATATCTGGTAGAGTCAATAAAAGTGTCGCGTGAACAAAATCCCTGAGGAACGATTACAGAAAAAATTGATCCCAGTGTCTAGAACGACACTAAAGGGCACCGAGTTAGGTACAACAATGGACCCAGCGTAGGTTTAAAGCACTGCGCCCGCGTGGTAGGCAATTCGCATTGCGTATCTTACACTGGTCGCATAGCGGCAGGCGCTATTAATTGTCTTGTGAAAATACTACAAAATTAATTTCAACGGGAACTAATCCCCAGATCGTTTTGCAGTTAGAAAATGTATATTACTTTCTTAACTGCAATTATATCAGTAATAATAGTAACGGAAAATAGGGATTTATGGAGTCTGGAATCCTATCAATATGTATTCTATTCTGCAGTTAAGTTAAAGTTGCATTAATTTAGCAAGAAGAGATGTTATGACACATAATACAAAAATTCAAGGATGGTGACCATCACTCACTCTTAATTTATCAAAAAATGTTTATTAAAATACAAGGTCACCACTTTTCGAACAATTAAAATGACACTTAAACGAAATTTTACTAATGTTAGAGAAATTATTTTACGAAATGCAAACCAACACGTTGAACAGCTTAGTTTACGTAAACTTTATACGAAAAAGTGATATCTGATATCACGTGATTTCTTGTTTAATTTTAAAGAAGCATTATCAAATCTCTTACTATAAGGGTACATACCGATCTTTATAACAACTTTAGGCTATAAGTCGCATTTATGTTGTCGACATATTTTGTCGTCAGGAATCACCTACCTAAAGGCGTTAGTTTAATTAAGAATCAGCCTGTGAGTGTATATATATTTCGATACATATATAATATCCGGTGGTGTCTTTCCCAGGGTTTCAAATCCAGTGATGTCTTTACAGAGTTTCAAATGTGGCAATCGCACATGCATCCGGGGGTTTATTTTCGTGGATCTCTAGTTTCACCCGCTCGTGTATATTGCTACGTACCAAAAACACATTTCATCTTAAACCGTTGTAAAGACCACGTTGTCCAGAGCTACACAAAGCTATCGATGAAAAGAGCTAATTCGTTCATAGTTATATGATAACATTTCGCTGTTAATGCAACGACGCACGAGAAGCAGAGGCAAGACTCGCGAATCCGAATTACCGTCTATAAACAAAATTTAAAGGTCTGTGTACGATGCAAACATGTACGCGATGTTCTTAACAATAACATGTACGAGTGTAAGAACGATGACATGGAGGCCTACGCTGGAAAATACAGCTCGAGTGTTCGTGTACGAGCTTCGAATGGTCAGATTCGCATGCGAACTGGCCTATTTTAAAAAGGGTGTACTCCACTGTCCGTAATTAGTATACGAAATAAGTGCATGAAGTGAGCGCCGTTGGTCGGCAAAGGGACGGCTATTCGAATGTCTATCTTACTTACATAACATGAGTTTATGTGACAACTAGGGCATTTAATCTATTAATCAGCATGATAGAAGAATCTTAATACTAGCAGAAACAATATCATTGTGACTATCTCGATAAAACACAAAAAGAAATGTAGTAATTGAAAACCGGAATGTGCACATTGAATATAGTAAACATCATACTTTCGGACAACACTTCACGGAGTATCCGCAGCGATACAGTAGCATGACTAATTGCTGACAAATATGTTCGGGTTCGAAGCTCACCATTAGTGAAAGTGTTCTTATTTCAGTAAATACATTATTAATTTCAAGTTATAAAAATAACTCTTCGAAACATTATTTTTTAAACATAATTTTCTGTTTTAGACATATTAATACTTATATTTTTTTCCCGTTTGTAGAGATGAAACCTGTAATTTTGCAAATGTATACGCTCATACGTTACTCTTAAAATGATTCATATATACGCCTCAGAAACATTTAGCTGCACTTCTCCTGAAAGTGTCATTAATTAATTTCACGTTTTCTTAAACCGAAGTGTAAGTTTTGTATAAACAACATGTATTTGTTCATGAAGAGTTACTTATCCCTGTTAGGTGGGTTAAATAAAAAAAAAACACCAATCTTTTAGAGCAAGACTAACGAAACGAAGGCCTTAAGAAACTAAAGCTGATGTTGCATTGTTTTAACCTACAATAATACATTTATGCTAATTATTTCACGTAATTAATTTTCAGCAGTCTAATTCATTTTGAGCAAAATTTGTTAAATTGTATGTAAGATGCTAAATACCTACTGTCAACATCTAGAACTTTTTTCTGCCAGTGTTTTACTCAAATAAAATGAACATCGCTCATTATTCTTTTATTTTAAACAGTTTTTAAAATGATAATAATAATAATAATACATTATTACTAGAACGTTATTCTTGGGTTTGTACATAATAAGCAAAGAAAATGGAAAGTACCAAAAACGCCTGGTACTGCATAGTTTACCAAACACTTTTTGCTTATTGCAGTTTACGTGATTCAACAGCGATTGTTAAAATTTTAATTTACGCTGTTACAACTGTTCACAAACGAATAAAAAAACGTATATGAAAATACAAGTAATAAAAAATCTCGGTATTTAGATACAACAACGGATCCTAGTACACAGTTAACCTACGCTGCGATGAATCACCCGCTCTTATTAAAATGTTTTTATTATTTACTATGCCGCATACATTTTAGCAAATATTTGTTAAGAATTTACTGATTTTCTTTAAAAGACACGTCGTCTGTGTGTTTCAGTCCATCGCAAAATTTTACCACTCATAACATGCAATGTCAATAACTTAAATTAAAATGAAAATATATTAAATTTTAAATAGCTTGTCCATAATTAATAAATATATTATTATTTAGTGAGTATGTAAAAGAATGTGTAAAAAAATTTGTAAAATAAACATACTCTCACAAAATAGCTGAATCCCATTTTTAACAACTAATTAAATTAGTGGCGCATTTCTTAATTAGTGGCGAGTTTCTTCTTAAACATTGTCGGGACCTAGAAGAAAATCTAATTTTTGAAATCTTACTTCATAGCTCTTTTTTTAATTTTTTATTTTTATTTTTTTTTTTTGGAATCTCGTATGCGAAATCCCTAATTCGCCCGCTTGCCCCCACTCTAGTAGCCTTTCCTACAGGAATGTCGTGTACGAGGACGCCAGACGTGTTAGCATACCGGCAGAGTATTTCGAGCGGTCAGGCGATCGTGATTTTTAGATGTTATTGCTTTATTTTCTTTTTCTTCTGTGGCAATAGTAAAATATGTGACGACGTGTCTTCTTACACATATTCTACAACTGTTTTGCCAAACTGCCATAGAAATATTTAGAGCAAATCATTTCCTTAGACGATTCTCGTAAATTCGTGTTGTATAGAAGCTAATACAATAAAGAGATCACATTTGCCTATTAACTTAACTTCTTAACTTTACTTGTAAATCAAGCAACTCAATCCTCCATTGCCTACAAACTACACAAGTGAAGAATTTCATTACAGCACACTAACTGCAATTATATCAATGTACTAGCGGTCCCCCGCGGCTTTGCTCGCGAGTATTATTCGTAACTGATAATATGTACTTTAATTGGAAAACCTCTTTGTACACAAGATTGATACTTCAGTCATCAAGTGTTAGAATGTCCAAGCGGCTAGTTGAACTAATTCTGCAGCAAAATAAGTAGCTATAGCTGTCCACGCGAAAAGCAGTCTTAAGTTTGTCCCTGCCACTAACAGCGACTTCGCCTAGGCCTTATTTATAGCAATGTCAATTTGAGGTTGTGGGGTAACTACAGACACCTAAGGGCGATTGATCCCTGTCAGATCGGTTTTACGGCTTTTCTTATAAATCAGGGAATAGACACATTGTTTTACTTTTTTTCGCGCTGACAAGGCATAGTTTATTGTTTCATTCACTTTTTGGAATCCATATGGCATTGTTTTTGTTAATGTTGTGGCCTCTGTAGTCGCTCCCGTAAATAAAGCAATTTTTCCTTTTCAGCTGTTTCCCGTTGCAAAATAATGAATATTATTATGGTTCCAGCAATTACAGAAAATCGATTAAGTTTGTATCTATGCTTTGTCGTGACATAAATTTTGATACATCGACTGGGACAGAAGTTATCGAGAAGAAACAGTTAAATCCAAGGTGGTAGGGATCAATATCCCCTAAGGTAAGAGGTTAATGGAAGGAAAAACATATGTTTACCCTGTGCACAACCGTTGGTGGCGGTGTCCTCAATTATATATTTTCAAAATATTTACTTTAACTTTATTGCCATTACAAAGTTTCGGTGGGTAAAGTTTTCGCGGAAACGTATTCGGTGCCCCAAACTTGAGATTAGTGAGATGATATATCGTCGGTTTACTGCCAAAAGTGACTAAGTCAAAATGAGATAAAATTATAAAAATGCTAGGCATATGTATATGTTGTTCACGAACAATTGCCCAAGTTTAAAGTCTATTCGTCGTTTCGTACTGTTGTGTCACAGTATAGTAACATACCACATTTTTGTTAATAACTACAATTTAATACTGTTTTTAAACGAAATAGCATTTATGACTTAATCAATTTTGGCAGTATACCGACGATATGTCAGCAGATATTGTAGAGGAACCTAAGTGGAAAGCGAACTGCAATTTTACCCCTTTTAAAGACTACATGTAAATTTCACTAATTCGATCTGCCTTGTAGTTTGTGTGTCAGAATTGAACGTTCGCACGCAGCTTTTAACGGAATTCGAGCCCAGAACCTGCCGGAATTTAGACCAGAGTAACAAACAACTTCGTCACCTAACGTGGAAATTATTCATGAAAATAAAATTGTATTTAAAAAAAATAAAATATATGTGTCCTGGGCTCATAGAGGTTGTACAACACCACGTCTCGATAGATTACTGTAGAATGAAACTCCTGTATAGGTTGTTTCTCGCTGCTCGTTCCTGCTTTTCGGATCGTCTGCCTTCAATATTGACCAACTTAGTTTTATTCTTAATAATCACGTTTCTTATAAATAAAAAAAATTACATACATATTTTTTAAAATATTTACGTAAGCATCACTCTGATGCGAACAACGCCTCAATATCGCTACTGGTTAGATAGATATCGTGGGTTGATGGAAAACAAATTTTGTGCTTTTTAACACTTTTATTTGTCGAATTTCGAAATATTTTAAATTCACATCTTAGACATTTGTATAAGTATCCAACTGAAGTTTAAATCACATCGCTAGCCCGTTCAGTGGAATCAAAATCGATCATTCACTAAAAAAAACACATCACCCCTGCACAGTATTGAGAAATCGAATTTCGAAAAATCTGGAAATAGTTTTGCGATAATTTCTGTATTCATAATCCTGAAAAAAAAATTAATTGTATATCTCGACGGGTTCGATAGATATCTAGGATTTATCTAAAACGTATTCGAGGTCTTTTCAGCACATAAGAGAGTAAATTTCGAAAAACCCTTGAATCATGTTTTAGAATACTTTATTGGTGTCTTGTGGACGTTAAAAACACAACATTAGCCTGCTGGGTTCAAGATATGTCGACGATTAATTGAAAACGCTTTTCACCACTTTTCATCCGTTTTCACGTCTTTAGGTGGCGAATTTCGAAAATTCCTTAAATTACTTTTAAGGTATTTGAGTAAGCATCAATCCTAAACAAAAATCTCGTCGCTATATAAAATGCTATGGGATCGATATATATCGAATGTGAGTCGAAATCGCATATTACCCCTTTTTTAACCAGTTTAAGGCCGAATTCGGAAAATATATTTTAAATGGTACTTGAGATATTTACAAAAGCACCAATTTAAAGCAAAGAGCACTTCGATATCTCGATTGATTCGATAGATATGAAAGGATAATCGAAAACACATTTCACGTATTTTCACCCCTTTAAATAAAGAATTTCGAAACGTATTTGAGTCCTGTCATAGACATTTAAAAAGTAACCAATTAAAGTTAAAATCACGACGATAGTCAATTGTGTTTCAAAGATATAGACGATTCATTAAAAACAAATTTTGCCCCTTTTTACTACGTGGGAATCGAATTTTAAAAAAAACCTAAAACTACTTTTTAGGTATTTACGTAAGTCATATTTTGAAGTTAATATCAACTCTCTACCCCGAAGGGTTCGATAGATATCGATAGTTTATTGGAAACACATTTAAGATCTTTTCACCCTCTTAAATGTTTAACTTCGAAAAATCCTTAAATTGGCTAATATGCATTTTTACGAGTGTCCTATTAAAGTAAAAATCACGATTATAGGCCGTCGGGTTCGGGCTCTATCGACGTTTCTTCGGAAACACGTTTCACCAATTTTCACCCCCTTAGAGGTCGAATTTTGAAAAATCCCTTCTTAGTGCTCGCCTACGACCTGAAGGGAACCCCCACAAAAATTTTCACGATTCTAAGTCCTGTGGTTTGGGCTGCAGTTTGATATGTCAGTCAGTCAGTCAATCAGTCAGCTTTCATTTTTACACACACACACACACACACACACACACACACACACACACACACACACACATATATATATATATATATATATATATATATATATATATAGGCCCTATAGATTATGATTCAATTGAAAATACTCTGCCCAATAAATATAAAGTAGTTCATCTGATTCGGTGTGGTGTTAATTTGCATAGTACAAATATTTTAGTACTGAATTAACTTATAGTAAACATATAACAATGTAGAAAAGCAAACTACACTGCTTAAAATATATAGCCATAGCTCGTTATTTCTTCACAGAACTGTACAAATAAGTACTACCGCTCTTCGCTGGTATAAAAATAGGCCTTACCTAACTGCATCGTTATGTTGTACTCGTCACGTCAAAAATTTTTCGTTAGTTGGAATAAGTAGTATTTTTATGTTCCTTTTGGCACAGGATTCGGTGTGCGGTACCACGAGGCGCCACTCTCCATGTTGTGACGTCATGGCCCCGACCACCATGTTAGATGACCTTGACGTTTAACCTTGTCCTTTACATCAAGGTAACTGATGGTCAAATTTCCAAAATTTTCCATAATTCCGAAAATTTTAAAATTCCGATAAATTTTAAGATTTCGAAAAAAAAAAAAAAATTGAAAATATATTACCACCACCATCTGGTTTTTGGCCACCATATTGTTTCTGGCAGCCATTTTGGGGATTTTCCGAGTCTTCCAGAAATTTTTCGATTTCGCATTCTATTCGAACCTCATGCTTATTTAATAAATAAAATTTAGTAAAAACTTATTTATATAAAAATATTTAATAAAAACTAATAATAAACATATATAAAATATATTTTATTAAAAAATGATCGACACATCTTACCTAGATGAGCTCCAACGATTCACTGTCTCTCCCATCACTTTTTACCTGCATATAATAATTTTCTGCCCCTCCCCTTCCCCCCCCCCTTTTCACCCTTCTTAGCCCTCTTTCCCAGTTCCCTCTTGCAGTTGTGTTTGAACAAGTTCCAACTAATCTCCTCCCCCCAGTCCCCTTTCCCTGGAAAAAGTATATTATTTCCCCTTCTACCCAGGGTCTTTATGTGCATAAACTTGATTTTCCCCACCACCAATTCCACAAGCCAATAGGAATCTTCCTTTTCCTCCGATAGCACAAATAACCCATGAATTATTAGTGACTTTTTGCTCGATCTAGGTTCTGTTCCCAGGAGGCTTGCTGTGAATTTCCATACTAGTATCTTCACAAGGTTTTCTCAGGCTTAACCCAATTTTGCCACCTTTTTTTTTGAGAATATAGTGCCTCCCATTTATAGGCTTGGGACCATAAAACCCTATGGGCTATTGTTCCACTCCTTTCACATAGCTCAGGCGGGGTTACACCATATTCTCTCTTTCTCAGTATCAGTTTTAGTTACTTAATCATCGTGGTATACAACCGATACTTCTCTTTACATAAATAGTCATGTTGCTGCATCATCTGGGATGGGCAAGACGTCGCTGTTTGTTTCTAACCACTGGAAGTTAAATTTTGGTAGGGGCAGAGACATGGCCCAATCATAGAGGTTGTTGACGTCCAAGTATTGCACGAATGTGGACGACTTGCTATGGTCATATGTGTCGAGCTCGTACAAGTTGTTGGCAACAGCGTGAAGCTTGATGCACTGTGCCACCACACACCGGATCCCTTCCTCGATGAACATGTGCCTGTCATGGTCGGTGAGCAGCTCCAACTCAACACCAGCCATTTTCAACATGGCATCGAAGGTAAAACTCGGGGTGCTGATATAGTGTGGACAGTCCGGCCCACATGTGGCTAAACACAGGTCTCTGAAGTTCGCAAATATTGCCAAGATGAGAATGTCCGTCTTAGGTACAGGTTTGACTAGCCCGCCAGCTCAGAGCATCCAAATTTCTCCCACACTGTCTGGGCGTGCTCATCGTCTTTATCGCTAATGTCACAGTCGACAAGTCTATTTTAGAATGATGCTTTTGGAGAAAGGTAGATTTCGTCCAGCTTAACAATGTCAATGTAATCATAAGGGAAGACCTTTATCGAGGTAACTGGGGACAGTTGTTCTTGATTGTAACATTTCTGTGTGTTGATGAAGTTATTCTTTGGCAGGCATTCGGCCAGGGAAGTAAGACTGCAGGCCATGAAGCGAATCGTATCGACAAACTGGATGGAGAAACGGTCGCCCAACTGCTTTGAAAAACTTATCATTTTTTCACTTGTATGTGGATTGATGAAGATATCTTTGTTGCCATATCCCAGCTGCCTAACAATGAAGCTCTCGTCGTAACCCGTGCTGTGAAAGAAGACGAGTTTCTTCGGGCACCGACGAAGCAGGTTCCAGCTGGTACACGCAGCTGCGACGTACTTCCCATTAAAGTGGTAATGGCCTCTGACTTTGTAGTCCTCAGAAATAAAGGTAGACGAACAAGAGCAACACCGTATCGCCCGTACATGTGCATATAGTTCTGCAGGTGTCAGTGTCATCATTGGTTCGGAGGTAGCATAATGTCCTTTACTTGTTTTCCAATGTTCACTATATCCGTCATAAATTTTTCTTCTCAATCCTGACCACTAAAAATAATTGGCTCGTGTGGCAGTGCAGATGATAAAGCGGCAGGAATAACATCGTTGTCCGTCTGTCGCAGTAACTATACACTTCATGTTTTTGGTAGGCGTAGGGGTACGACTTACTTGGGTCAGGTTCGCAGGCATGAATCGGCTTGAAGATGGCCTCAAAGTCAAGGTACACGACGATAGGCAGCTTGTTCGCATGGTGGAATTTTTTAAATTTGAGAACAGGGGGTTTCGTATCTGATCCTGGCTGTGGCTTCTCGATAAGTGTGGTGCATGCTTGTAACAGTGTTTCTTGTGTTTTCCTAAACACTGGTGTCCTGTAAGTCCCGATTTTCTTTGCGAATCATGGTAGAATGTGAATCATCGTTTGAAGATGTGGATAATGTGGTGATCAATAGTCAGCTGGGAACGCACCAATCGGGAAAAGTTTTTAATGTAACAGTTGTTAGTGTTTTATTCAGTGGTGAGGAGCAGCAGGTCAATATTATTTTGTTTCTCTTCTTAAGCTATGCGTGCGGGAATTATCTTTTCCTCTGAATTTTGCGATTATACACTAACCGAAACGTCCTTGTTCTAATTTGTCGAAGTGGGGTCGGGAACTCGAAGCCCTGAGAAATCAAATTTTAATTCAAAGCTACTGCATCGCTGGTCAATGCGCTGAGGATTTTCGCCATCAATGTATCTGGCTTGGACAGCATCTTTGAAACACATGCAGCCCTAATAGTTTTTTTTATTTATTACGGCATGTTTTACTTTAATGGCGTAATGTAGCTCGATGTAAGATGAGACGTGGAAGGGGTCCAGTGTTTCGACGCGCAGCTGCAGTGGTTCACAGATGACAGAGCCCACCCCGGCCCACACTCTTGGTATGTTTCTTCCTCGTGGCAAATCTTAGCTATACTTTCAGCCACAACAAATGCCACTTCTGAATGTTCGGGTACTGCCACATTTTGCGTATTGAAGGCACGCTTGTCTATACCTTCTTCAAGTGGGTCTGGTTTCATGTAGTCGAATTCGAGGTAGTTACTTAACTAAATAAATTTTATTTTATTGTGGCCAAATAATTACAGATATCTTTTGTTGAGCCTGATGTATTTTCGGTGACATAAGTTTTTAAATTTTTATTGACGGCAACTTCAGCTAGTGTGAAGCCGTAGGTGTTAGGTACGCCTGCAGCGGACACTATTACAGGACGACATGCTGATTATGAAGGCTGGGGGTCTGTTGAGATGGAGATGGTAGTGACAGATGGTGGTGTCACACGTTGCCTCTTTGCAGGACAGCTCACTTGTTCCCTTGCACCTTTATAAGTGTCTTTGCAAGCTGGCTTTACATGAAAATTCTTTCTGACATTGGGGACGTGTGTGTTGTGTTTGCTGGGGGGTTGAAAATGCAATCTAACGACGTAAAATGCGTTCGATCCAGCAGTTAAGACGCCCCATGAATCTTCATTGACATGCGTCATCATTCGAGTCGGGATGACCTGGATTCGAATCAGAAACTTGTTCTGGGTGGGAAACATTGGTTGAGGTAATCACTATAAATATGCAGGTGGTGCTTTCTCTTTCGCCATCTTGTGCAATAATATGTATAGAATATACATATCTGTTTAGTGTAGAATTACTATGACACCATTCGCACAATAACTATGAATTTTTCGCTGCATTTACAAATTCACGGTCAAACTTGCTCGATAGTTTACATAATGACGGACATCCGTTTACCTCCAGCACATTTACAAATATTTTATACACAAATTGCTTAAATTATTTTTCTGTTCTAATCCCGCTACTTATACACTCGTGTTGTGACGTCTTTATTAAGCAATGCGGCGATTTTATCTTTAACTTGCTAATACTGTGTTTCACCCTTGTTCCAGTCAAGTCCATAAAAGTGTTTCTTCAGCCAAGTGTGTGTTTGTTGGTTTTTTCTCTTCTCGTCCAGGAGTTTCCACGGGTACGGGGGACGGAAGGATTGGGTTCGGGTCCCGCCACTATCTTGTCATGCCGATTTCTTTAAGCACGAAACCGTTTTGAGTCTGAAAACTTTTATTATTACAGTGCATTATGATAATGACTACTGATCCAAGCTTAACACTTGGTATTTATACGTTCCTAGTTAAGCCAGAGTTCACTATTCTATGTGAACGTGCATTGCGATCGAAAGACTTGAATGCGACAGTACACGTTACTGTAGGGAACTTACTTGAGAAAAACTACACGACTCGCCCTCGCGGGTAGGCTTCATGGGAGTATTTCTGTCACAGTGTTGGAGACGAGCGACGCACCTTGCATCAACTCCAGAGTTGCGGCACGTCTGAGATCGAAGTACAGCCTCGGAAACACTTCTTGTATGGAAAACAGTCGAGAATGTCCTCGTCTTATTTTAGATGATCTGGCAGGTAATTGTACACCAACGGTACCTAGTGCGGTGCGTAGACGAGATGAAATATTTTTGGCAAGTACGGTAGCTCGTTCTGTATGTCCTGTGATGTTAAAGGTTAATACCTTCCATACACTGCTATAGCAGACAATATTTTTCAGGTTGAACAGCAAGTATGCATTTCACTTCGCACTCCTACACGTAAAATTGGCTGATTTAATACGAAGAGAGAAATTAATAACACTGAGTGCTCCAGTACACTGCATTGCTTTTTATTAATCCATTATATACATGGAAAAGGGGATGTAAGAGGTTCCTATTGGCTAGTGGAATTGATGGTGGGGCAAATCATTAAAGGGAAAATAATATTATTTTTCTTTTCTGGGAAAGGAAACTAGGTGTGGAGGGGGGTTATTTTGAACAGGTTCTAACATGACTTCCAGTGATGTGGGACGGGGTGTAAAGGAGGGAATGGAGAAAGTGGGCGAAGAAGAGTGGAAAAGGAAGGAGGATTTCATCACCTGACTAACAGCAATTTAGGGCAGGCCCGCCCAGAGGCATGCCAGAGCCCGGAGCAAACAATAATACTGGGGCCCCCTCCTTCCTTCCTAAAAAAAAAAAAAAAAAAAAAAAAAAAAAACAAAACGCCATATTTCAGATGGAACTTAGGCCAGATGTCAAAGTGTTTGACGGACTTAAAGTTTTTGTGTACATTTATCCAGGTTTTTGTATGTTTTAACTGTTTTATAAACATTCAACTATTACCACTGTTAAAATTTTGTATTAAAATATTGCATATTACCATCAACAAGTTTTTGTGGGGCGGAAAAGATAGGAGCAATATAATAACGTATGTAAAGAAAGTTATTTGATAATTTTAAAATTTTACTGCCAACAGTCAGACAAAACAAAAGTATTTTTACTATTTACAAAGAAAGTACATGTGGTGCATACTTATAAAAGATAACACTGACTGACTGACATATCAAAATGCAGCCCGGACCACTGGACCTAGAATCGAGAAAATTTTTGTGTGGTTTCACCTCAGGTCATAGGCAAGCACTTACAAGGAATTTTTCGAAATTTGACATCTAATGGGATGAAAAAAAATATATATATATTTCCGAGGAAACATCGCTAGAGCTCGAACCCGACAACATATCATCGTGATTTTTACCTCAATTGTATACGTATACATATCATTACGAAAGGACTCCGAAGACATTTCGAAATTTGGTAATTACAAGGGTAAAAATACGTGAAATGTGTTTTAGATTATTCCTCCATATCTATCGAACCAATTGAGACAGCGAGTGCTCTTTGCTTTAGATTGATGCTTACGTAAAAATCTTAAATACCGTTTTAATATATTTTACAAATTCGACCCCAAAGAGGTAAAAAAAGGTTTAAATGTGTTTTCGATTCCTAATAAATGTATATAGACACCATTGATGTTTTATAATAGCGACGTGATTTTTTAAAAAGATTAATACTTACTCAAATTGCTGAAAATAAATTTCACGGATTTTCGAAATTCACCACCTAAGACGGCGAAAAGGGGTGAAAAGTGTTTTCAATTATTCGTAGACATTTCTTGAAACCAGCGGTCTATTGTCATGTTTCTCACTTCTAGTCTAGTCTAAAATGTGATTTAAGAGTTTTTCAAAATTCAATTACCTATGGGGTGGAAAGACCTGGAATGAGTTTTAGATAAATCCTCAGTATATATAAAACCAATCGAGATGTTCAGTTTATTTTCTCTTTAGGATGATTATTAGGTAAATGACCGCAAAAATGTTTTACGATTTTTCAAAATTTTAACTCTCAACATTGTACTGGGGTGATATATGTTTCATAGTGAGTGATCAATTTTGCTTCGACTGAAAGTGATATTGTCATGATTTTGACTTCACTTGGATACTTGTACAAACATTTAAGATGTGAAATTACGATTTTTAAAATTCCGACACTTAAAGGGGTGAAAAGGCATATATATTGTTTTATATCAGCCGACGATACTTACCTAACCAGCAAAGGTATTGAGGTGTTGTTCGCGTCTGAATGATGCTTGCTCAAGTACCTAAGAAAATTATACACGTTTTTTATAAGAGAAGCTTAATTATTAAGAAAAAACTTAATAAATTTTCCAGGCAAGTACGACCCGCGAGAAATAAATTACACAGGAGGTTCATTCTACAGTTCTATCGAGACGTGGTGTTTTATATAACCTGCATGAGCGTAGGAAATTAATATTTTATTTTATTAATTATTTTTTGTGAATAATTACGATGCAATGGGGCGGAGTTTGTGGCTCCGGTCTATTGTTCGAGAGGATCTGGGTTCAAATTTCTTTAAAGGCAGTGCAAACATTTTATTCTGACAGACAAGAACTGCAAGGCAGATGAAATTAGTGTAATTTGAATTAAGTCATTCAAAAGTGGTAAAAATGGATTATGCAATTTACTATCTACCGAAGTTCCTCGACAGCATCAGCCCACATATTACATCTCAATAACCTCAAGGTTGGGGCACCAAGTAAGTTTATATAGCTGCGAAATATTATCCCGCCAATACTCCCTAATGGCACTTTACTTCAAGCGAAGGTTTTGAAAACAAATATGTTATAGAGGGCACCATCACCAATGGTTGTGCTCGAGGGAAATAAGTCTTCATAACACGTAGACAACGTATTTCATTCAATTACGTCTTACGTTTAAGAGTCTGTAATTACCCTACAACGTCAACTTCGCTGCAAAATAAAGGCCAGGCCCAGCTACTTATCCTGCTCCAGAGTTAGCTCAACTAGCAGCTTGGTCATTCTAACACTTGATGACAGAAGTACCTCAGGTGTACAAAGAGGTATTTCTGTTAAAGCAAATATTATTTGTTATGAGTAACATACGCGAGCATCACCGTGGGCGCACTTCTAGTACCTCATGAATGTGTGGCTCCACGAATGGCACGCAAATTCGCGGGCCCACTGCTAGTATCTCACAAATGTATCGCTTCACAATTTGGCACGCAGTTTAAACCCAAACTTCGTTTCACAATGCGTAGCCAATGTGAAATGAAGCTTCAGTTTCATACTGCGCTGCTTTCTGCTGTGTGCAAGGGCTGGTTCGCCTCTCATTCATAGTGTGTCACAGTCTCTCCCTTATGCTAAGGCCACGAAAGCTAGTTCATCCCTCACTCTTAGATGGCAGGCATGGTACCCACAGGCCTGCTAGAAGCTGTAATAGCGTTATTTATAAACATAGATAGTTTGAATTATTAAAGAATGTCACAAATATTGTAATTTTTTTTTTGGAATCGCTGGGCCCCTTGCAAACTGGGGCCCGGGTCAGAGTGCACCCAGCTGCCCCCTCCCCCTCTGGATGGCACTGATTTAGGGAATGGGATCAGTAAATTATTGTATGCATGTAAAAAGTGGCGGGGGAGTAAAGTGTGTCACAGGGGCTCGTGTCCACATTTTTTAACAAAAAAAGTTTTATATAAAAAGTTTTTTATTAATTAGTTTTTATTGAATAGTTTTAAATAGATTTTTATTAATTTTTGTTTACATTTTTTGTGGGATTCAGATGGAATGCGAAATCGAAAATGTTCGGAAGACTTGGAAGAAACCCCAAAATCGGCTGCCAGAAACCATATGGCGGCGGGAAATAAGATGGTGGTGGGAACCTATTTTTGAAATGTTTTCCTAATTTTTAAAATTTTTCGGAATTTTAAAATTTTCGGTATAAATTTTTTATTTTTGAAAATTTTAAAATTTTTCGAAACTTTGGATTTTTTTGAGCTTCGGTGACCTTGATGTAAAGGTCAAGGTCAATGTTAATGGTCAAGGTCATCTTACACCGAATACTGTGCCAAAAGGAACATATAATACTGGCCTACCTTATTCGAAAAATTGCCGGATTTCAAAATAGGAGGTGTACGATTAATATGTTAGTTAAATAATTTTACACCACTGACATTAAAATACACACATACATTTCTTTTAACTTTGTGAAAAATGTGAGCTATAAGTGTGTCTCGACTTGAAAATATTATATACATTTTAAAATATGTGTATCGAAATGTAAACACGATTGTCACATTGCGAGAATACTTTAGTGACTCTGCCGGGAATAGAACACGAATTGTATAGATATGACAGAAGTGTGCTCCGATACTGCGCCACGGTTTTTCCCTACGGCCTTTCCCCCAACCCGTCTTGCCCCACGAACTATCGTTCCTTAGAATAAGTAAGGGACCTTTGAAATTCGTAAAACGTGCTTGTAAACATACGAAACTTACCAATTTCATGATCTAAATAAAGTCAGTAGCCAGTAATTAAAAAAATATAATAATAAACATTTGTTCGTTTTTTTGATGCGGTATATTTTTTAAACATTTGAAAAAGTATGCTACATTTTCACTAAGTGAAGTATAACTAAACGTATTTATGTGTGTTCGTATTCTTCTACCGTTTAAGTGATATACTCTGCTTCGTAAAAGTTTGGATAATTTTGACAGCAACTTATGGGCATTACCTTTCAGTATTTTGTAATTTGTTGCACAATTCAAGACATTTCTTAGCTTTAAAATTAACCTGAGATGTCCATTTCAGAGTTTGTGCTGCAAAGTGTAGTGACACAAATAACAAAGTGTTACAAATTATTGCCCATAAGTTGCTGTCAAATTTATCCAAACTTATATGAAATTGAGTATAACAGTACTTCGAAAGTCGTGATCATTTAACTTATTAATTTTTTGATAACTGTAAGGATGTACTTAAAGTAAGGGGCTGCGGTGGTCGAGGAGTCAAACCCCTCACCTCTCACCTTGGCGATTCGGGTTCAATCTCCGGAGGGTTCGGTCCCGGATTTTTCACATGTGGGAGACGTAGCAGACGTTGCCGTTGCCCGGCGGATTTTTTCGGGGTACTTTCATTTCCATCACTTCTCATTCCGTCGCTGCTCCACACTCATCTCACCTCATGCATTCCTCGGGCTGGACGGCGACAAACATGTCTCGCTAGTCAAGCAGCCGGCCAAACCCTCACCCAGACACCCTATCAAGCACAATGTCAACCTGCCTGAAGGCGGGAATATGTAGTGGATTTTCAAGTATGCTCTTTAAGTGCTTATTTCAAGAAGGGAATGCGGGCCAAAAGCAATACTTGAAGTTATTAATTTATTTTTTTTACTGTGTGTCATACATGTAAGCCAAGGCTCAAGTGAGAGCATGAAAAGCTGAAAATAGAAGTAGGTTGTCTTAAGTTTCAGGTTTTTTTCTTGCTAACGCTACACTTAAACGCGTTAACGTCAACCAAAATGTCGAATTTTGTGAGTATAATAGGTACAACATGAAAATAAATGTTTATTTCTGTAATTAATTTTGAAGGGTTCACTTGTGGTGCTTTCCCAACTTAAAGAAACGTAAGTCTGTTGAGGCAATATTTGAAATTTGTAACCAGAAAAAAAAAAGACGAGGCGTCCATAACTACAAGAGAAAAGATATGTAAACGAACGTTCGGTTTAATCATGTAAATAAGAATGTGAGTGAGAGATTTTGTTCAGCGCTTAACACCGAGGTCTTCAGCGCTGATGAGGGGTGATATTAAGTCGGTATGAAGCAGTACCGGAATGAAGGGGCGGGGGAAACTGAAGATCCCCGAGAAAACCCGCCTACCAGCGGCATCGTCCGGCATGATTCCCACATACGAAAATCCGGGACCGAACCCGGATCTCCTTGATGGGAGGCGAGAGGTCTGACCTCTCGGCTACCGCGACCCCAATATATCAAACAGTGTGTCTCCAGTCTCACGAAAGAGGTTAAACTAAAAGTTTAGCCCTCCCATCGCATGAAATAAATAGAATCCCAGCAAAATCACTCTTAAATAAAGCATGTATAATGTGAAAAAAAAAAACGAGTCGGTAAGAGAGGTGTAATATTACAACTAGGAGGGTTATTTATTACGCATTTTCAACATGCGACTGAAACACGTACTTACGAATCATTTTCGTTATTTATTTACGTTACCACTTGTGTATGTAAACATTTTGCGGCTCAAATAACATAGTTAAATGTAAATATTGAAATTATCGTCAGTCTTGTAGCATTTGTGACATACTACAGTGAAGTCCGATAGAATATTGTATTTTACTGCCTACATACGAAATATCAAACCAGGACCAAATAGTAACCAAATAATGTAATATTGTGGACATGTTCATAAGGCGAACTCGCTTGAATATTAGTTTACGTAACTAGAACACATATAACTAAATAATTTACATTTTACCTAAGCATATGATCTTCGTGAATTTGTCAAAACCTTGAAATCAATTGGTAGCCTTGTGCCTCAACTTAATTTCTTAACATCAATGTGAAACATCGAACAAATACGCGGTAAATATTTTATGTTAAGTTAACGCAAAGGTAACGTAAGGAGGTCCATTAGTGCTTTTATAGTAAAATTCTGGACTGGACTAAACTTGGACTGGCGAAGCAAACCTAAAGTGAAAGTGGACTGAATTGCGTTTATAGTAAAATTTTCGATCCAGATCGGCATGTAAACATGGACTGAATCTAGAGACATATCTTTGCAAAACACTGAACTACAGGACAAACGACTGTCAAAAAAAAAAAAAAAAAAAGCAAGAGGCGAATATTCGCGAGATATTTTGTTTGAATTTATCCGTCAAGGTATTTATTTTGGTATTTTTGGCACTTCCAATTATCTTTATAACATAAAACAGCTGTATTTAGCACGGTCGTAGAAGAACAGGTCTGGACACTCGCCTATCTAACAATGTATTTTGCTTGACCTCCTTGTTGTTTGGCTGTAGTTCGTCAAGTTACCGAGAATGTCGTACTTTTTGGCGCCGTAATCCGGGCGGTCGGACTCGAACTCCACCCAATTTTTTCCATTGTTACATTTATAAAGTAAATAAAGGTTTCTGGAGCATTTTCTTAAATTTGTGAGTGAAGGAAGTATTTCATAAATTGATAAAAAATACGTTTTGAAAAATTGTTTACCTTAGTTGAACGGAAGTGGGCGGAGTTTGAGTCCGACCGCCCTAACTACAGCGCCAATAAAACACAATATTCTCGGTAACTTGGTGAACTACAGCCAAACAACAAGGGGGATTAAGTTTCCAGGCGAGTGTCCAGACCTGTTCTTCTACGGCCGTGGTATTTAGCTAGCCCAGGACGATGCTAACCTCCTACATAACCAAAGAAATTATTCAATATGGCTACCGCTTTGGTTTCGTTCAGTTCAGTCCGATGGGTGTTTAAACATTTCAATCAGTATTCTACAGTCCAGTACACCTCGCCAACTGGACTGGATTACTCACTCCACTCTTACTTCAGTCCAGTAGGAACGTGTTTGAAGTAAAATTTAAATCTAGATTCTTCAGTTTACTCCTAGTTCCATCCGGATTGAGTTGTTACTCTAAACGCAGTAAATGTTAACTTCAATGTGGATAGGCCTTAAGGGACAATGAAAGGTAAGACGTCAGGCTAAGGACAGAAACACTGATAGAATCTGAACTGTTCATCATAATGCGACGGGATTTTTTGTCGAGTAGATATTTTATTAACGGATGTATATTTATATAAACGTAGCCGGTAGGTATGCACTGCATTCGAGAAAAAAAATTAAAAATATTTTTAGAAAACGTTACAATAATAAAAAAATATATTATTTTTAATATGATAATATCAAGATCTCAACATACAATAACCTCTGAGCGAAAGGTTTTCGGATAGTAAAATTATTTTCAAATAAAAATGCGAGTATTTTTGTAATTCGATTATTATATGTACAGACCGGTATATTATCATATTGAATATTATAAAAATTAAAGTTTACAATTTTTATGGATTTTGTGCTTTCAAGCCGTTAAATTTTAAAAAACGGTTTTTACTTTTTTTTTTTTTTACTTTAAAACGAATCATACTACTGACTAGTGCTGTTCCATAGGAAATAGGACAACAGTAAAAGCACTGCACGCCAGCTGAGTGGCTTGCTCGGAGAATAGACAATGTACTATGTGCCAGTGGACTGCAACCTTACCATTGCATATATATATATATATATATATATATATATATATATATATATATATATATATATATATATATATATATATATATATACGCATATCACATACACACACACACAAACGCAGCCTATCTAGGAGGGCTTTTAAAGTATATTTTCTAGTGGCTAAATGAGTGTTTTGCGGTATTTTTTAATATGGAAATCTAGACGCAGAATATTTTAAAATGTTGCCACGTGTATAATATACACATATCTTCAATATAACGTCATGCAATGATAGGGCCACCAGGGTCTCATAGAGGAGAGTAGTGGGCGAGAACACAGCACGCCAGTTCAGTGACTCGCGCCTAGAGGCTAGTGTGAGGCGTGATGTCCGTGCTGTATCGTCCCTATCACTTCCAGGCCTGGAACGCGCCTACTACGTCCACCCAGGCTGACAGCTTAACGGGAAATAATATTAATGAGAGGTTGTTGTCGTGGCGAACCGGCTATACCTGTCGGACAAGTTAACAGGAGCCTATTAGTTCATCGACCCGTTGTACTGACCTCCCCCACTAATCCTCCTTGGTCGTGTGTCGTGTGTTCTAGCCCATACTGCCTGCACAGAGGAAGATACGCAGCCTCAGTACAGTCGTATTTATAGCGCTCTCAGTGCGGCCATTACAGACAACATAATAACAACATCGCGCACAAAACATTTTTTTTTTCACGTGAAGGTCCAAACCTTACTAATCAAATCCATATAGCGGAATATTAGTTATTCAGGGTTTATTACTAGGATGCGTTTTGCGAGACATTGAACTACGGTAAACACGATTTATTAATCCACCAGTGTAAACATTTAGGTGCTCACGGCATTGGGAATGTTGTAAAGCAACACCGATTTCCCCTAATGAACTGGGAGGTCCGGGGGTCTTCTCCCGGGAAATTTGCATTTTTAAAATGCAAAATGGTGCTATTTCATCAGTTCTTGTAAGATAAGGAGGCCTGGACCTTATACATATCTAGTAGTGTAAGTTCAAATGTTTTGAGGGGAAGACGTTGGTACCACTCCCCCCCCCCCCTGCATGCCACACTGTTCAATAACTATTGAATATTTTCATATTTAAATAATTATTTCTTACAACTATTAGCACTTGTAGTGCTGGGTTCTGTTTACTGACTATTTTTTTGGGATATCCTGCGCCTCAGCAATATTCACTCGCAATGACGCAGAAGGGTCAGCTCGTATCACACACCTGCAAGGGCAACATTCGCTCCGATATTCTGTACAAACTATTTTTCTTCATTATTATTAAAAAAATAATATGTGCCTTTATATAAGTAGGCTAATTAAGTTGTACCAACCAAATTAAACATTTCTATTATTGGCAGTAAAATTAAAAAAAAAAAAAAAAAATGTCGTTGGGATAGTTAAGTAACATCATTGCACGAGGCAACCATATTTAAGTAGTTTTATCTAAACAGTTACTATTTTGGGGTAGCACAAAGTTATCAGATTACACGGTGGTGCTCGTGTGAACGATTAGAATTGATGTGCTTGATGTCTATAGGAACCTTTCAAAGTATATGTTATTTATTTTATACAAGTAATACATTGCCTGAAACAGCCAGGAGGATGTTCTATTTAGGCTCACTATTAAATATTGTGTTCGCTTATTGCATTTGCAATTGACCAACTCAGTTGCTAAGATTTATCGCAGAGTTACTTTAAAATGTCTAAATTATATACTCTTAAGTCTGAATTAGTGAATATTCACTGATTCACACCGATGGATGGAGCAGTTTCAACAAACTGAATCAGTGAGAAACCATTGTGAAATCGATGACTATTCACTGATTCCGATAAAGAGTGCCAACATTCCACAAGTAAAATAATGAATGTCCACAGATTTTCCAGTAATTTTTTACTGATTCAATAAGTGAAAACTGTTCTTTGAAAACAACTGGAAAAACTGCGAATATTCACTGATTCACTTGGGAGATGTTGGCACTCTGAAAGGAAATAAGTGGATATTCACTTATTAAACAGTGACTATTTTCACTGATTATAATTGTTGAAACTGTTCCATCCATCACGGTGAAACAGTGAATATTCACTAATTCAGATTTAGAGTGATATCCACACGCACACACACACACACACACCTCGTAGGCATAAGACACTATGTCCGCATTTTCTCAAAATGAACTTTCCAACATACATATTAATACAGTTATAAGTACTTTCTAGTGGCATAAAACACAAAGTCCGTATTGTGTCAAAAATCACATGCCTGTTTCCATAAATAACGCATGCCAAGCCTGAACAGCTGGTAAGGACGGAGGTTTCCTCCCAAACTGTGCCCGACAGTTTCTTAGCACATTTTCTGATCAAAGCTGCGTCACTTGGAACGTAAAAAAAAAAAAAACTTTATGAGTTTTCTTCTTGCCGTTTGTTGAAATCGTTTGTTGTTAGCTTGTATCGTTTTAAAGTTATTAATGTCTAAAGATGTAAAGATGATTTATAGGCACCTTTGAATGGATAACTAGTAAAAATTGTAAATAACTTTTCTTTCCCTTTAAAAAATTAGGGCCTATACCAAAAACAATTGTCAACAAATGTATGTGATGGTTTTGCGATGTACTACTCGACCACGACAACTAGTCCTGCCGTGAGGGGAAGAAGCGTGGCGCTAGTGGTAGGTAGACACGTCACAGAGAGGGGAATTGTACTGCGCCTGACATGAGTTCATGGCTCACGACCAGTGGAGACGCAGCGACGAAAACCGAGCCGGCTGCCTGTGCCACAGTATTATGGCCGGTGCTGTGATGCGCCACAC
>PNEQ01061565.1:0-32649 GCA_003012365.1 Medauroidea extradentata | reverse complement strand
GGCAGGTAAACCGACCCGATTGAAGAGGCGCTTCTTCCGCGGACTCTGCAGGTATTGGCTGGGGATTACCGGTACAGCACATTAGCGAATGTCACTCACGGTGGGTTGATGGGATGGGGAGTGGAGGGGAAATGGCTTGACTCTGCTTTTGCCTACAAACTTTTAAGTATGCAACTTGTCGTACTTCAGTGCGTTTATATAGTATCATCTCACTGCGATCCTTGGGTATGTGTAGCTTGGCAGGCGATCAGGCCTCTTAAGGAGGTCGCCTACCCCACGCTTCAAATGCGTTGCAGTGTGCACGTAAACAGATTTTTTTCTACGAAAATATTCCACGTCTGCCCATTGTGCCAACGTACGAAAAGAAAACAAACTTCAGACCAAGTCAGAACCTCATTTTTAAGACGCCACGCTAATTAAAACACTGTTTCTAAGCTCTCCAACATGGCTAAAAACTGCCTTTTCAGACTTCCGTTTTCAAAATGTACTAACCGGATGTATGTGAAACTCAGATTGCGACCTGCACTGAACTTAGTTGCAGACTTTCCACCAATAAAATTATATAGTCACCGCTTAATGTCCCATAGTAAAAACAGTTCGGCGGGAACCTTGCACGCTAGTTCAGCGCTTGGCTCGTTGAGGCAACGCAGCATTTTATGCGCGCTTCAAGGTCGACCTTATTGTTCCGTCGCTTTTGAGCCTCTCACGCGCGGGTAGGCGGCACCCTTAATGAGCAAACTAGGTCTCCGTAAAGCTATTAAGGTTTTATTCATTAATGACGGAAGTAAGAGAAATTGTAAAATAAACATTGCGTGATAGCCAAGTTCATCACCCGAATAGAGTGTATAGGCCTACTATTTACTTTGAAATACCGTAGTATATAATTTTACGTGTTGCTCCGTGGCGCACAATACCACTATAGAGGGAGAGGGAAGTAATAACTACGTTGTTTAGCTACAAGATCTTGTTTATCGCAGAAGAGACGTGTAGCGTTGCGGAAATAACATGGCGTGTTATTGCGGGCTTCAGTAACGTGACGACCGAGAAGCGGCGCACGGCAGGGTCGAGGTAGACCCTGATGCGTGAACCAGAACACTTACGCCTCCCGCCAGCGCACCACGTCTGGCCGGATGGAAGTCTAGAGCATACACGAAGTCGTGGCAGGAGAAGGGAACATGTGAAACAATAAGCATGCCCCCTCCCCTCCCTGGACAGTCTCGTGACATTAGAATGTTCACACACGCACGCCACCGTCAAACACGATCGCTTAGGCAGCGTAAAGCGTGCCTGCAGTCTGAGTACGAACATTACATATAGCAAGATTATTTTCGTGGAGAAGCGATTTTCACTGTGTTCACCGTATTCGGAAGCGGTCTGATTACGATCGTCTCGTATTTCGTTACCGCACAGCAACTTGCAGAGTTCGACGATGTTGGAGCGGCATCAAGCGCAAATTCAGAGTATGTACGCTCGTCACACAAGGTGGATACCGCTTTTGCACAGCGGTGTCCTTAAAGAGAAAAATGGCCTGTGGTAAAATACGTCACAAGCAAATGCTTACTTTAAAAGAATAGTATGAGTTTATTTCAGTGGAATAGCGTATTTGTTTGAATCAAATTAACAAAAAAATACCCGTTTCCCCCGCCAATTCATTCCGGCGCTGCTCCACACTCACATGTCATTTCTCACCAGCGCTAAAGACCTCGATGTCAAGCGCTGACCAAAATCTCTCACTGACTCACATCTAAATATATTACTGGGTACGTAGCTCCGCGCTTCCAATTATATCCATAAACATAAATACGGGATTTTTTTAAAACCTCCGAAGGACTGTAAAAAGGAACGTACATCTTTCAACTACTTTTCAACATAATCACAACGCAGATTGAGACACTTGTTGTACCAACTTTCCAATACCCTCTGCAAAGAAAGTTGCCCGACACTGAACCTACTTGGGTAATAGTGCTGTGTTAGGAATCGTTTGCTATCGCTTCATTGGCATCCCATAAAGAAACGAAACTGCAGTCACAACAATTGTTGCACCTCGTACGTGTACCATGTCCAAAATGTTTAAAGAACAAGGTTCAACAGTCAAGCGGCAACTTTCTTTACAGAGGGTATCGGAAAGCTGGTGACCGATACAAGGGTCTCAATTAGTGCAATTAATAATAACCTTAGTATTTGGGTTCAATGATCCGTTTAGGCTATGGAGGCTAGGAAACGAAATCGAAGCATTCTAGTAACGAATGACGCCCGTGGACGGCAGCTGAACTACAAAGTAAGCTGCTGTTGGTTTTCACAGTTCGTACAAGAACAGTATTTAATCCGCTTTTCGTGCAGAAATAACCATTACAGCACCGTGATTATAGTTGCAGTATGTACTTTCTTGTTTACAACTGGAGTAAACTCATACTTGAAACAGTCAATATATGTGTCTTACAATGTTAACTACACGTTACATCAAATTTTAGGCCTATATACATATTTAAGTTCGCCATTTGTACAACACAATACCATTGCAGTCTTGTATGTCTTCTGATTTAAAAAATGATATAATATTAGTTAAACAAATAACTCTTGCTGGCATAGCCTTGCAATGGGCGAAGGTGACATTTTTTAACGCAATATCACTATACGTGTAAAATAAATGTATTTTATTAGCACAGGACTATCCAAGAGCATAAAAATTTTAGTAATGCAACAACAATCATTATGAAGAATCACATTTTACTATCCAACAGCCGTACACCAATTGTGTGCACGTTAGGTTTCTTACATTTTGATGGCGTCGACCTCCGTTATCCCAACAGTTCAGCAGAAATAGTATAACGAAACACTCCACAAAAAGGTTTGTACTCGCTATCTGCGATACGTGTTTCGTTAGCACTCGGCGTATATCGCAACGTTCTAGACAACTTTGTACTCGGGAACTGTCGCAACCATGATACCACAGTGCGCAGTGGAAGACAAGTATGGGCGACCGGATGGTTGCACTTTTCTCCCTTCTTCCTGCCACGGCCGAGGTTACTGTGCCACGAGCACATCGCTTCGAACTAACTGCGAGCACTGTGCTTTATTTTCTGTATTTTACAAAAAAAAAATTAAATCCCGTTTCCGACAAAAAATTGTAATACAACTACAAAACAATATATAGTTTGAAATTACACACATACGACAATAATTCTGTATACGTACAAATAACTTATATTTAAGGCGACAAAGTGACGACACATAAGGGTAATAATGGTGAACAAGATGTCGTTTAACGGTCATCAAGACGAGTGGGACCGCAGGGAGTGCCGGCGACTGAACACGAAAACGACCGACTGCTAATAGATAGGGCCACGACTCTGTCGCGAAAAGATTTTTGCCCCACTTTGTTTCAGTGACTCACGTGCACATCGGCAGTTCTGTTTCAAGGTTATTGGCAGCGTGTCTTCGTTCAGACACGTTTCTCATTTGACTGTACCAATCAGAATAAGATTATTGTGAGTCTGTACGTCTATAATTTGCCAAGGCAAGTGAGAGTAAAATCATCCAACCACAGACGATGTAGCAGAGCTGCAGGTGTGCACATGACGCATCGAAACCAAATGTTGCAAAAATCTTTTCGCCATAAAATCGCGGCTCTACTAGTAGATTAAAGATAATTATTAGAAGCTAGTACGCATAGATTTATTTTAAACATATCATGAAATAAAATTTCGTATTTTATAAGCACCATCGTAACTGAACTTGGGAACCCCGGCGAAAAAACTGTAACAATTATAACAAATTATGAAATTACATTTCAAGTAGTATATTTTGCGCTATTATTACGACACGAGATGGAAGTGAACACGATTTTCTATAGCATTTACCGATTGTGTTATTTTTCAGTGTCCATGCCGCAATGGAAAATCATATTTAAAGTACTTTGGATTTCAAACAGGTTATGTTACTCGCAATTTTAGAATGTCGTGCCCTTGAAATAACCAAGCACTCCCTGACATTACTATTATTTCGGGGTCTTATAGCAAGACAAAAAAAAAATACACAGTGTTTTACAATTGAGTGACATCAGACGACGTTTACAAAACAATGATTGTTGTCAAAAGTAACGAAAAGCTACGCAACGGGCTTGAAGAAAATATCACACAGGACATTTGAAAATGATCCATCGATCGGCAAGGCAAGCGTTTATACCAGAAATCATTGTGAGCCATCGATCACCTTCAGCCATTACCTTCCCAAACGAAGTCAAGAAATAAATACTTGTAACCATTTAAGAAACATTTTATTAACTTCATTCCAGGGCGACTTTCACTAAGTATTCTGAATAAAACTAGTCGTTGAAACTTTGAAGGTTGTGACGACCCATATGTGCGGAACACACGTCCAGGGTGCGTCATACCTAAAAAAATGTACGTTAAAATTTCATGTGCCGCATTTTATACACAATACGTCAGATTATGTATTTATAACACTTAGCAAAATAAAAATAATTTACCTAGACGGAAATTTATACGGGTTACGAACTAACCATTTGTATGAAACTATGTTTCAAACTACTATAATGATTTTATTTGGTTTATTTCCGTGTTTCGTTACACGTACAGCAAACCGAGCTATGTGGCGCACCGGTATACACAACGAACCAAATGATTAGGAAAACCAGGGTTCGATTCCCCGCTCCAAACATTCTGATTTCCGTTTTCCATTGCATCCGGTAATCGCTCCATGCGAATACCGGGATTGTTCCTCAACATATACCATGGCCGGTTCTTCTCCCATTTCCCGACCATGCGTAAAGCTGCGTGTTCCCGTCTCTAATCACCTCGCTGTCGAACGATACGTAAACTCCACTTTAGAAAAGTACAGCAAGCCCGTGGCTTTGATCAATAAATAAGTTAATTGTAAAACAATATGTTTGTTTAAACACGTCCACACACGTGTACAAGTAGAATAGTCCTAAGCGGAAATGTAGAAGTAACGTATACAAAAACCTGCATGACAACCCTGAGTAAAGAAATTTACACGAGATAAACTCCAAATAATACACGGAGGGCATCATGCCAGAAGAGTGTATCAACCACGCGTTGCGCACGACTGATACGCCTATCTGGCATGATTCCCGCGAAATGTTCACATGAAGTCACATTAATATTTACAGTCGACACACATGGAAAATAAAAATTGTGTGAAGTGTCAAACGTCAGCCAACGTGTCCCGGTCCCCCACCCCCCTCTGTATGAAATGTCTGGCAAGGAACATGACGTCCCACACACACGCGCGGGATCGTCCACGTGGACAGTCACAGGGACAGGCAGGCTTGATGGCACAAAAGGGGGTTGGTGATAGGGAGGAGAGGGGGGAAGACACTGTCCAACAGCAGGCCAGGCACGCCGCGGCGTGAATGGAAAGTGCGCGTCACGGAGCATTGTTGGCAGTATAGCGACGCAGCGCAGATGAACGGGGCATTGTAGCGTGGCGGGGCCGATGGAATGCAATATGCACGCCCCCAGCGTGCCACGCCCTATAATAACCAGTGTGCTCCCACTGCCACTTAGCAGGCTAAATGCTCCGGCCCGCAGCTGGGGATTGCCGGCTGCAATCACGCCACAATGGGGCTGGCTGCATGCGCGATTAGGACGTGTTCGAATGCGGCCGTCCAGTGGGGCCTTCTCCGGTAACAACCGTTCCCACACCACTGTTTACTATTGCCGGTATTACGTAAGATCAGCCACGTGCAGACTGATTGATTTCGCGCTAAGGAAAATATTACAATAACAATTTGACTCTCCGAACACTACAGCAGTAAAACACACATGATTAGCGATGATGGTATATCGCGAAAATGTTTTGTGCCAACATAGCCTTGAAAACACTGACACAACGTAGCTGTCTATAGACCAATAGCGTGCATCAAATATTAAAATAGCGGTATTCTTATTGGCTTAGTCAAATAGGGCAGTAGCTTCGCGTACAAGGAAAAGCCAGTAATCTTTTGATAAGCTGAACGTACGTTGAAGCCTAGCAAATAGTCAAGTTTTCCCGCGATAAACCATCATCTCTACACATGATAAATAGAGATGATGGCATACCACGAAATTGTTTTGGGCCAACATAACCTTGAAAACACTTGTGGTTTCTTGCGACAACGTAACTGCCTGCAGACCAAGGCATCAAATATCACAATAGCGGGTTTCTTATTGACTTAGTCAAATAGGGCAACAACTCTACGCACAAGCGAAAGCCTGTCATCTTTTCGTAAGCTGAACGTACGCTGAAATCCAGCAAACAGTCAAGTTTTCCCGTGATTAACCATCATCTCTAATGATAAATAATTATTACCTCAACGACATAAATCTGTCACTCCTACAACGGTACAAGGTTATACAAAATCGGCAGAAATCAGGCACTTGCACAGGCAGTGCTGCAAACACTGGGCGTAAACACACAGGCAGGTATTTAAGATGATGCACCAGGAAGCACCGGCCTACAATGCCTTGCGACCCACACCCGTCCGCTGTCTGCTGCTCAGTCACAATACAGTCTCACATGTGGAAGATTCGGAACCATCCCCGCCGGGAATCGAACCAGGATCACCTTCGTGGGAGGCGAGTGGTCAGACCACTAGACCGCCGCGGTCCCTCGCTCCTAACGGTCTCCAAGAAGGGAAGATGCCACCCGAGTATCTGCGTAGTACGCCTTCGGCTTCCCAGTACCACTGCGTATTTGTTCATAACTATGACGTGAAGTCACTGTGTTGCACTCTGTCCGGCCGCTACGGCGTACTCAAACAGTGTGGCCTCACAATTCAACCTGGATTATTCTCCGATTTTCTAGACAGAAAAATAAAAAGTATCCCTGAATCTGCATAACGAAAGTCACTTTTTTGGGAATTTATTCAATGTATTTACCAACAAAAGTAAATATGTCAACATTAATGTCTTCTCCAGTCAGCGAATTTAACAGAAGTTCACAGGAAATCACGGTGAATGCGGCAATCAGATACAATCACATCCACATAAATGTAACTTCAGAACAAAAATATAACGATAATGCCTCATAACGCCTCACACTAGACTCTAAGAGCAAGTTACTGAACTAGCACGCTGTCTTCTCGCTGATAACTCACCTCTATGAACTGACCATACCATAACTTAATATTTTCGTTATGAAAGCGTGCTATACCCGTATACATCTGTTTAAATATTTGGGCCGCGGTGGCCGAACGATTATTCGTAGAGCCCACGATTTTACGCGAAAAGAATTATGCAACAGTTTGTTTCAATGCCATATGTGTACGGCTAGGAAAAATTCGCGGCTTCAATGACCTGCATGCTAGAATCTAATGTACTATGCATACTGAAGCACCGTCTATTCGTCCATTGTCTGCTGTCTGAATGAGTAGCAGGTAATGGACAAATAGCAGGACTCCGGTACACACAGGATAATGGATTCTAGACAGTTAGTCGTTAACTCGCGAAATATTCCTAGCCCTACTTAAGCTGTGCTTCATGATTATTGGCAGAATGTATTATTGCACATTCGTGGCTCATTTGACTGTGCCAACAGGAACAAGGTTGCTGCGACACCAAACGTCTGTGATTTGCGGGTAGAACCCTAGACGCTGAGAGTTAAAAACAGCCCATCACTGACCACGAATCAGGGCTGCATATGTGCACATAAGGCATTGAAACACAAACTGTTGCAGAATTCTTTTCGCAAAAAATCGTGGGCTCTAACCATTCGCCTCCCGCCAAGGCGATCCTGGTTCGATTCTCGGCGGGGAAGATCCCCGGATTTTCGCATGTGGGAATCGTGCCGGACAAGCTGCTGGTCGGCGGGTTTCTCGAGGATCTCCCGTTTCCCCGTCCTTTCATTCCGGCGCTACTCCATACTCGCCTTGTGTCACCGCTTACCAACGCTAAAGACCTTGTTGTTGAGCGCTGACTAAAATCTCTCACTCACTTTTTAAATATTCTGAACCAAAGTTTTCATGTCCATAAAGGGCCGCAAAATACCCTTTTCGCCATTTGTTGGCACTGATAAAATATGCTAGGACCTGATTCGGGCATACTCGCGTGTAACGTTAACAGGATGATATTCCTAGGCAGACCTCTCTCACGTACGTCAAGTAGTTCTAGAATAAAATTGTTCTGGCGGAAACAACGCACACCGCTCGGCCGCCTGGGCAGGCAGTCACATTAAGGGTGTTCAAGTGCAATAAAATCGTAATTTTATATTTTTATGAAATGTTGCAAGTTTTGTAGACGAAACTTGTGAGTACATTTTAGTCTTACGAAAAAAAATTTGCTCTCACGGAGTGTCAAAGTCAAGATTTGCTTGTTCTGTTGCCATGCAAATAGTTAAAACCAATTGACTTACGTGCGTGAAATAATTCACACTGAAATAACATTATGGCTACATAATAAAACATTTGAAAAATCCTGCGAACTGTTTTGTATTAAAAAAATTGCTGAATTTGCAACTAGTTTTCCGTACTTTTGCGATTTTTTAAATCATAATATTACGTTGTGGGTTTTTTTTATGTTTCATTACATAGTTCATGGGAAGTAAGTTCACAGTGAATTATTTTGTAAGTAGGTTAGTTGCTTTTCACTATTTGCATGGCAGCGTAACAAACAAATTTTGACTTTGACACCCCGTTATGAAAAAACTACGAGAGCCAAAATTGTTTCATAAGAATAAAATGTACTTACAAGTATCGCCTACAAAACTAACAATATTTCATAAAATTATAAAATTGTGACTTTATCACACTTGAACACCCTTAACTACGAAGCATAGCGTTCGCTAAGAAAAGGAGAGATGAACATGTTGCAGCGATGGAATGCAAGGGCCAGGGAAGACAGCGCCCAGTGAAAACGCGTCTACCAACGGTAACGTCCACTCAGTTTCCCATTTGCGGTCCCGACGGGAATAGAACCTGTATCACCATGGAGAGAGTTTAATGGTCAGAACACTACACCACCGCGATCCTTAACAATAGAAAATATATAATGCACAATTTAGTTATGACGACTAAATTATGATTGACAGTCACATGACAGAATATCAACAATACTGCCTTGGCCGTATAAGTTACGCGAAACAAACCCTGTTTTCCACAACACAATGTAGAAAAGCCTTAATAATAGTGAAAGTATCAATCCTTCGTAATGGCAGAACCCGTATGCGATTATAACAAGAACTGATTTCGACACTCGCCAATTATACTTCCATGAAACTCTGAACACTTATTTACTAATATAGTCTACAAAAAAAAAAAAAAGAATACCCACCAACAAAAAATAAAACAGGCAACAACAGCAAATGTGTGATTACTATTTTTGCTACATTGAGAGCGTTACGTAAAAACACGAGATTGTATTAAACAGTTACGAACATAATGTACACGGGTATTTATCGAACATAATTAAATTTCTATTCGTTGCTACCGGCTCACGCGAGTGGATTAAAATATATTTTCAACGCTCGGATACGTTTATGTATGCTGCATGTAGCCGCGATTCGTCCTTATGAGGCGTGTCCTGCGCGGTATAGGTTATTCGGAATAAAGTGAGCACACAAAAAAACTTTATTAATTTCTGTTTTCTGTTCGTTTATAACTTTCCGCCGAATGAAAACATAAATATAGCCACGTGCTTTTATTCACATAGGGTCGTGCAATGTTTAAATGTACAGTATACTGCTCCGAAAAAATGTTATCTGCAATATCTACTCAACACATGCACGGGGACTGAATATAAGATATAAACAAAAGTAATCTTAGTTGTAAATACCTGCGGCCATGATCTTTCATTTATTTCAAACAATTGCAAATAACTCGAATAATTTTTAACCAAATACTTTGAAAAAATCTGAGACTGTTTACAGTCATACGATACACTATTTTGCCAGAGCGTTTTTTAAAATAATGTACCGTTTGCTAGCAAAAAAAATATTTTGCTTTATTTTGACTTATTTTGACAACAAAATATGTAATATTTCAGGGTCAAAAATCTAAAAACCCGTTTGGTGGATTGCAACAGAAGAATTAAGACACAAACGATGAATTATAAGTGTTAAAACTGCAAGAATTAATTTTTTATATTTGAATTTAATTTGTGTTAAAAAAATATTTTCCAAACCACTGCAAAATTAAAGAGCGAGGCCTTTAACGTCTTATAATACCGGTTTCCGTCCATGGACTAATTGATACAACACACACTACTGCCGTTACGAATCTCGTAAATACGGGAATAGTTTATTTGGATTTGTAATTCAAAACCGCCACTAAAACACACATGACACACGCAATTCAAGAATTCACTTAACAGAAACAATAAATAACGTATTTTCTCAATGTGTGAAATAAAAAGTGTGTTGTTTCTAGGCTGACAAACGTAAAAAGTAATTTACAGAATACTAATGGCTTCACATCATTTGGCAATGATATAGTCAATTCCATTACTTTTGAATGTGTTTATACGCACAACGGACAAACACACGCAAATGATGCAACTTAACGGAGCGGCGAAAACCTTACTCTGATGCCACCTGTCGGTGGAATTTTGAACTGTCTGAAGCGTGGAGCAAGCTGTACCGTGCAACACGATCTAAGATCGTAAATACATATATTGAAGTATGTTAAATACAGACAGGTCGATTTCATCTGATGTTCTTTCACTAATGTTGTATTCAAATAGGAAAATACACGGAACTACATGCGATGAATCGCTACCAACCATACAAGCAGTAAAGTAACTCTTGTTAACAGTGACTCATGTGCAGTAACGGCTAGTGATTTTTTTTTTTTTCAGATGTTAAATCTTTAGTGCTAACTATATCCCGAATGACCTATAATAGTTTAAATATACTCTTTATTCTGGGACTGTGAATTCCTCCTCGGGCGGCAACCACTTCCAGGGCGCTACTCGCGAATGTACGGGTTTGGCATTTTCCGAGTATTAATAATCAAAACTTGCTGCCACAACTGAAACCACTCGCAGGTGACACCGACCCGCGACAGCACCCCTACGCTCTTTTGCGGCCCGCGGCGGAGTGTTCCAAAAACTACCAAAATTCCTACCCTCTAGCGGCTCTCCCGTGCTAAATATCGTCAACCAATCAGCCCAGCAACTTCTATCTCTAGGCCATGCAGATCGCATCGCCGTTTATTTTCATTATCTTTATTGTATAAAAAAACAAATTACGTAACTACAAGACACTTTGACTTACAGTTAATATTAATAATGTAGTAACCATTAATCTATCTCTAATTGCTGTAATTCATTGAGTACAACCCTTGTTGGCTCTTTTGTGGTAGGGGCGGTCCTGTGTTCCGTGCCCTCAGCCCTCGGGAGGGGTGGGGAGGACGTCTTGTAGGAGGGGTGGTCAGCTGTAGAGGCCCGCACGTTCACGACAATGGCCTATTATAAAAACCTGTCTAGAGAGCGACATATGGAGCTACACTGGTCTTGGGTGGGGGAAGGGGTGCACACATCCCCTTCTATCATAGCCATACAAGCTGCCATCTTCTATTCTTGTGTGTAATTTACAAATATTCCTATCTAAATGTGTCACAAGATTCAATACTTTATTATATTAAAAAATATTACTTTAATTACTAGTTTATACTATGCCCGTCACAACATGTTTCCGAACAATACCGACAAACTAAGCTATGCAGTTTCTGACAAAAAAAAAAAGACGAAAATGTATGTGCCACTCTTTCTACTGTGATTACCGGAAAAGCTATTAATATCCTAAAAATCAAAGCTTGGAATCTGAACCGTGCACCGCGTTACAAAAGTGGTTTGTCAAGAAGAACTATGAAATCATACATTAACAAAAAATTTCGTCTGGTTGAAGCACTCGCCGGTGAATCGTGCACAAGAAATACTTTCGAAAGGAACATAATCTAAATACGCGCGTGTCTTGCAATCAAATGCCAATTACTGGAGTATATCTCTCCAACGTGTTGCTAACTACTCATATTTTAAAAATCACACTTTATATTGCTCTCCTTCAATACATTATTCACGTATCGCTTACTCGCGTAGTCTTACAAACTTCTGTTGAAGAGATACCACAAAACATAAGAAAAAAGTTATTTTAGTGTGACTAGAGAACGGACACATTAATTTAGATGATTTTGTAACAACAATTTTAAACATGAGAGAAATGTTACTAGCTAGCATAATTTCTTAGTAAAAATGAATCTGAATATACAGTTAACAGTTACTTCATCACGGAGTCAAATTTTAACTGCATTTGTTGTTTAAATCAGAGGGGAAAAAATTTAATTTTGTCACTTGAATGGTCTGCGGCGAATATATATTTAAGGTAATATTATTAATCATCCAATTCATTCCTATTGTCGTTTGTGAACATCTGATGGCCAATTTTAAGCAAGCCAATACACACAACTTAACACATGGACAGGAACTAGGAAAGGCATCGGCCATGGCATTTGTTAAGGAATCATTAAAGCATTCACCTGGATCGATTTCGGGAAACCATAAAAAACCGAAATTATAATGGCCAAAGCCAGGGATCGAACCCGGATCCGGTCCTCCCGAATGCGAGTCCATTGCGTTACTACTAGGCACCTGATTCGGCAGTGCACTTCGAGAAGCAGCAGTGTTCACAGGCAACTACTCTAGCAATCACGTGACGCTCCGTCCACAATACATACTATGAACTACAACTACCGACGGCGAGACATTAACTTTTCGATCACTTGTGTGCTCATCTTAGTTAGAAACACGTATCTTGTAAATTTGTGTTGAAACTTACGACCTTGTTCTAATGACGATTGGCGAAACAAAGTAAATATACTACGACACACGGCCAGTAAGCTATTCTCTCTCTCTCTCTCTCTCTCTCTCTCTCTCTCTCTCTCTCTCTCTCTCTCTCTCTCTCTCTCCCTGTCTCACACACACACACACAAAGATCCGATCAGAAAAAGGTATAAAGGACATACTGTAGGCTACATAAATATTGGTCACTGTTTCGATACAAGACTACTTTATACATATCGAAGAGACGAAGTTATATATCACTACCACGGAACTGCAAACGTCGAACAAATATGCAAGTATTCTTTATTCGTTAATACGGCAACGCCATTAACTACGTAGGCCTAATTTATGATAGCAGTATCAAAATATGTTACAATACTGCATGACGTTTACACACTTCACCGCAGATGTATTTTATGACAAAAATGTCGTCTATTCTACAACATCGTAAAGCCAAGGCCGTCAAGGTTCGAAATTTGCACCACACCCCCGTCCAAGTTTATCAATCACGTTTAGACGTCTCAACGGGAACTAACATTTAAAAAAAACGTACAGACAGAACCACAGCAATGGCTTACACGGGATTCCAATCAGGAATATCTACTGACGTCACGAGCATACACATAAATCCCAAAAACGTCAACTGTAAACGAAACCAAAAAACTGACGGGTGAAAAAAAAAAAAAAAAAAAAAAAGACAAATCGAAGTAGGAGGAATGAAAGGGGAAACATGAGCATAGGAATTAAGAGCGATAAAAGCAGTTCTTGCAGGCTAGGAAGCGGTAGTTAGCATGAGCGCTACCCGCCAAGACCCTCCCAGCAGGGCTCGTGTATTGTCGCCAGCCGGCTTCATTCAACACGTATGCCAATCGACGCACCTGGTACCCGAGCAGAAGATATAAAAAACTGCACGGTCCCGATACTTCGTTTCCGCGCCGCGTATGCTTTTAATGGCCCACGACCAGCGGGTTGTCATTTAGCCGTTATCAGGCTCGAAGTGGAGTAAAAAAAATGGGTAGGCAGAGACTTTATGGACACGGCACCTCTCTCTCTGCTACCCTCTCAATCTCTCTCCATTATCCGCGCCCTCTTCGCAGACCACACTTGAATGCTGATGCAGCGCGGGCACGGTGGCTGGCGGCGAGGACACAACTGGAAGATAGGCTTCGCAGCCGTGACGGGCGTATTTCACCTGGACCGACTGACCACAGCCACCCCTCTGCCCGATTAACGTCACTACCCTACCTCGAGGCTGCACATCACCCAGCCCTCCCTATCAACACGTTGTGATATACACAACACACGACAAGTATTTCAGTAGCCTGCTATAGTTAGTTAGCCCTCCGCTACGCGATCAGCACGATGTGCCATCAGAGGTTAGTCTGGTTGTGATTTAACAACCGCAAGCAGTAATCCCAGCTCACTCGGATTACTTTTCAACGATTCGGATTGTAATTCCTCTCCCCCCATGCACCCTCCCCCAAAAAAAAATCATGAAACATCGCAGCTTTTCGTAAACGTCTGATAATACGCACATCTGCATTGACCTGCAAAATCATTCTGGGATTTTCATAAATATCCTAACACTGAACCACGTATGTTGCATTACAATTTTTTTTTAATTTGCGATATGGCCACACGATTTTGTCGCGAAAATATGTTTACCCCACTTAGTTTTAGTCTCTCTCGTAAACATCGGCAGCTCTGCTTCAAGGTTACGCGCAGAGTGTCTTCGTTCAGACACGTTTCTCATATGAGTGCACCGATCATAATAAGATTATTGTGACTCCGTACATCTGTAATTTGCCGAGGCAAGTGAGAGTAAAATCATCCAAAAGCAGACGATGTAGCAAAGCTGCAGATGTGCGCATGACGCACTGAAACCAAATGTTGCAAAAATCTTTCCGCCATAGATTGTGTATGCTGCGATGATAGGCGCTAGCTAGCACGTGGCGCATCTGTTCTACCGGGACATGTTTCGCGTGATATTCAGCTGTCTTCCATCCTTTTTTGATACTACCGTCATTTTATCGATCCCTAAGGGCTACATCGTAGAGGCAGAAAAACGCTGGCCAATAAATATACGTATATGTTGGTACAAATAATGAGTCTGTGATTCTGTAATTAGTTTCAAAATTTTAACAGGTTGTATATGACCAATACGAAGGCAAATACAATATACATACATTTTTTTACAGCTACGTACATTCCAGCAGAATTTCAATACGATCACTGTAGAATACATCACATAAGCTGTAACATTATTTTAGAAAAAGGATTTGGTCAATTTGCTTATTCTTGTATTAAGATACCTATTTTATTTATAAATTCTATATTTTCCAAGGACGTGTGCACTGTAAAAAAAACTTCATGAAATGTTTAGGAAGTTTTTATCCCAGACGAAGTATGGGACAGTTACTTTACTTCCGTCTTGTAAATATGCAAACCTTTAAAGTTGTTACAATACAAGTCTGGTAACTTCAGTATACATTTGACTGTTTTATAAAATTGTTTAGTAATGCTACCGTGGATGTCTGGGAAACTATTATACCATACCTACTTTCTTAGCAACTCTATACGCACGTCTGGTAAATTTACAAACTATTTTTTAGAGTGTGGCATTGCAAGCGAATATTGCCCAGTAGTAGAAAACCCATAATAAAACATTCATGGAAAGGATTTAGTTCTCCAACCCCATTTCAACAATCGTTCAAAGAAAACACTGATAAGTTTTAGGTCATACTTTACATACTTTGTACAGAAATACTAAATTAAAATCTAATAAATTTACGGAAAAAAACGTTTGTGGTTAGACTCACAAAAATACTATTCTCGCATCGTAAAAGCGTTGCACTGTACTTAAGTTCATGAATGTCACCGTTTAACAGAAGTGTTTGAGAGGACGACAGGCGCCAGTTGAACACCCTGGGCTTAGAGGTGTTAAGGCAAGAGGTGAATCAACAAGAGTTGACCTTGAAGTCCGTGCGTTTACATGTTCGCCCCCCTTAAAGTCATACGGTGTGACTAACGTCAACCATTGCACCTATAGATACGTTAAATAAATGTCCCTAGTAATTATAAGCTAACCATGGTGAACCAGACGAAAACACCCATATCTCGAGTGGCAAGATAATTTCGCTAATTCAATGACCTACATACATTATCCTATGCACACTCAGGCTCCGTCTATTCGTTCATTGTCTGCTGTTACACTGAGTAGCAGCTAATGGACAAATGCTCGGGGTTGGATTTAGTTGCTTGGACGTACTCCATTGCGAAATTAATGAATGTCAAAGAAAACTAAAAATAATATAAAAACATAAATAATACATACGATAGTGGATACCATGCAGGTCTTTGAATTAGCGAAATTTTCCTGTCCCTATCCATACCATATCAGTAGCGCCAAGATGTGGTTGAAATTAAAGATAGCCAGTTAATGGAGTCAAGTGGTGCCTCTCTACTCGTCCTATGGCTGTGTATGAACAGCTCCCGAAGTTCCAACAAGAGACAGCAGTTCAAGTGGAAAGTAATAGGGGTCGCGTCGCATGGTCATCGACATTCACAGAGATTCTTCAGACTTCAAGTGGTTCGTTAACTGGTTGGGATTTCCACGGTACACGTGTCTTCTAATATACCAAAGAGTCCATAAATAGATTATTAGCGGCCTGTCTCGAGTACTACTAGCCACTTCTAACCAGAGAAGTATTATAAGCGACAATATAGGGAACTCTAAATCCATCAAAAATAAACAATTACGCAGGTTACAATCAAACATGCGTAATATGCTAAATAAATCACCCATGTTAGGTATACATAATTATTTATCTGATTCTCAAAGAATTAGGAGCAACATTATTGTAATTGAATTGCACTTTTTTTTTTACTGCTGTAGGTTAAATACTACTCTTTCAACATGACATTACCAGACAATGTGAATTTTTTTTTCCGACAAACACCATTGCGAGGGAATGTTGTTGAGTCGCTGTAAGATCACAATAAACAATGACATGAACCTATATTAAACATTTTTTTTTTTCTCAGGGGAGAAATAAAAATGTTACTAAATATCGGCAAATGACTACGTTTGACCTTTGTTTGAACGTCTTGCTCCCGTCGTCATAATATTCACCGTAAAAATTTCCTAAAAGGTATTTTAAAAAAAATCTTTCTCAAAATTCTTTAAATTAGTTGTGAAAATTGTAAACGTTTTCTGTAAAACTTATTTCTTAAGCACCCTCATTTAGGCTGCATGTCATTAATTTTAACTCTTCTTAAAAATGATACCGTACGCTTAGGTGTTTTATATTTAACTTCACAAACTTCTTCACCTTAATGCATAACGTCAGTTATACTAATTTTGGCTTCAAAGTTATTCAAATATATTTTATTATAACTTATGTCGACCATCTTCACAGATATCAACCATCCAAGTATTCTGACTGCTACTTTACCGTTTTCCCAGAGCACGATTTAGATAAAAAATAATATTGGATATAAAATGTCCTGTTCCCGTAACATGTACATTTTTTACTCGTCCTGTTTCAGTGTATTCTTTGTCGCATGGATTTTTTTTATTATAACGAGTTTAACCGGGCGAAAAGCAACGGTACCACGTTTAACTCGTATTCCGGAGGACCAGAGTTCGATTCCCTTTTCCGGTAATCCTGGTTTCGCCTTTCCGTCCCGAAATCACTCCAAGCGAATGCTGACATGGCCATGGCCGATTCCTCTCTCAGTTCCTGTCCCTGTGTAAAGTTGTGTGTAATCGTCCTCACTGTCGACGAAACGTTAAGCCCAATAAAAGTAAATAACGAGTCGACACGTTATCAGTGTAGGTTAATCACAAACTGCACCGCGATGTTGTTATGGTTTGTGTTTTGCATCATATGTTTGTCCTCTTATTTGCCCTACACTATGTAATGTCAGTTTTGATTCGCTATGGACTGCGATTTGTCATTTTTTTTTTTTTTTAATTGTTTACCTTGTCTTACATGCGGCAGTATATAACGTCCAGGTAAATCTTGCAACTAACCTGGGACACCATTGCCATTAACTTACAAAGCGAAAATTTAAGACGTGTTATGAAAGGAGAATATCCAGTATGAACTTCGTTACACTGCAACACATTTTGTGAGAATTCACACTTGTTTACGAGTTTAAAAATTTTTGTTATTTATTTTGGCAAAATCAAAGCATTTTTCTACGACTGCAGCAGAAATAACGTTCCGTGAGAAAACTTGACTTCGTTAAAATTTCTGTCGCCGTATTTCAGAAATTAACCATGCATTTTATTTAATACATTCTTGCAATTGAACTTTCATGTTCACATTTCAGTTACATATGATGTTAATGTATGTATGCAGACGTCTTTAAATTTATTATGTAAGAGTGCGTGACGTAAGAGTCGGCAGTTACAAAAGGCAAAGAGAAAATTGTTTGTTAATTAAAATTATTTTCCGTCTCTGCCACAATTAAATGCGAAATTTCTAGAGGGAGGGGAATGACCAATGAAACTTGGTAACAAGTGAGCAACGGCGCATTATTATTATTATTACTATTATTATTGAGTAAAACAACAATACCTAAAAATTAAGCATTTTAATCGCTCTTTTAACAGGCCCTTGCCCTTTTGATAATGATAAGTACAAGAGTGGTAGTAACTGAAACGATGAGCTCGAAAAACTTATGAGGATATAAAAACATGTTGTGGCAGTTGTGTACTTTTGTTCGGTTCTTAACGACCAAATGGAATTTTTCGCAAAGTCTTTCCGTTATTAAAAGTTAATTGATCCAGCCAACATATATTCTTGTGTGTACACATAAAACCGGTTTATTACCTTTTTCACTCGTTATACAAAAATGTCGACAAACATAGCCCTGTGTTTGATTGGTCCCTATTAGATTAGTATAAATTGTCGGCTCTAATGCAACCTGCTCCATCTGCCCCCTCCTTTTACCACTCAAGCTCACCCTCCTAGAGAGTGTGTATATGGCGCGAGAAGAAGTTCTTGCCAACAGTATAGGCAGACTTCCTCGTGGTGTGTAAGTACGTTTCGTTGGCGTTATTTTATTACTTGTTCTTGACTAACCACTGACCTACATACTGCTTGTATTTCGCTTCATTCATTTCGTCTCTCAGAGGCATGACATGCTAGGAAGGGCCACGGCACAGTGCAAAACTAGTCTGAGCTGGGAAATGTTTACGAGTTTTCTTTCTCCAAATCCTTATTGCCTCTGTGCCCCGACTTTTAGCCGCTGTGTTTGCATAAGTTCTTGAACTGTGTAAATGGCGTTAAGCTGGGCGTGGATGGCTTTGCAGTTATCGTGTAATTGTGTTGTGCAAAAGATCGCTGTTTATTCTATCTTAACGCGATCGTGTTCTCTGGAAGCATTTCGTATCTGGAACCACACGCTCCTCTCATTCTCCGAGTATTATCTTTTCTTTCCTTTGTTTCGCCCGAAGAAAAAATGCTTTGTGATACTACTCCCCTCTACCCCTCCCTCCTCAAACCACATTACTTTTATACGTACCCATGCTTGTGCCCCTCACAGACGTAGCGATGCTACAGACGAAGCAAAAGGAAAAAGCTATTACACAGACGAGTATCATTCCGCCTTAATTGAAAATAACTGCTGGAGGCTAGCCGAAATGAGACGAACCTCCTCAAAAAGGGTTCTTGTATTTACTTCCCAGTGGTAATTGTGCAGAATGCTCCTCGTAATGCGGCGTTTCTTTCGTCAGTTGCAGACAAACATCACGGGTGTATTATTGTATCCAGTAGTGGTGGTTGCTGAAGAAGACTATTTCTTTAAGCACCTGTGTACCTATGCAAGTTGAAGGTGTCTTCTGCGTGTTAAGAGGTAAGGTAACTCTGTAGTTAAATTCTCCAGAGGAAACACAACGACCAAAGCTTCTTCAGTGTACTTCAAAGGCCGAGCCCTATAGCAATCGATCCCTCGAATGTGATGAGTCTGGCGCTCTCAATCCCTCCTCCCTTTTCCTACTCATTTCTTTCTTTCTCACACACTATTGGTCATCACTCGGTTATTCGCGATTAAGTAAGAAGTGAGTATTAACTAACTACTTTTAGAATTTATTGGTTTGTGGACATACGCCATTGCTCATGATGGTTTACCGCGAGAAAACTTGACTGTTTCGCCGATGGGTTTCAACGCACGTTCAACTTACCAGAAGATTACTGGCTTTCGCTTGTACTTGGACCTGTTACCCTACTTGACTGAGCTAATAAGAACACCGCTATTGTAATACTTGATGGATGTTGTTGGTCTGCATACAGCTACTTTGTGTCAGACGTAAAACACCCAATCATACATGCCGCAAGAAACCACGGTGTTTTCAAGGGTATGTTGATAGAAAAATTGTTCGCGATATACCATCAACTCTAGCAATGGCGTATGTACTTAGACCAATAAATTCTAATTGTCAAATCCCACTGCAACAAATATTTAAAAGTCTCAACAAACTACATATTAACGTGGAATAAAAAATTACATATGCTCATTTTAATCTCCAAAACCAGTAAAGTTATTTTAATAAAGTTAAATATATATTGACATAGTTACGTTTCAATAATGTAATTTACACACACACACACACACATATATATATATATATCATATGTGTGTATGCTTAAGGAACCAAACGGCATTTTATTATTAATAAGGAAGTAGCAAACACATGCATTTAAAACTTGCATACATTAATAACTTATACTACCTTTTATGGAATAATGTTCTGTAAGACTAGAAGATATGCAACTGCAATTAAACACTACTGTTTAACTTTTAACCTAGATTTTCTCAGCTGCATCACAAAGGCACTTGGTTAATTTATGCATAACATGGTTCAATATAAGTTTTACTCTTGCATAATATCAGATTCTGGTTATAGATAAAGATAGTTCGGATTTCATGTTCGTTTCTCTTTCCATTTGGGGTTAAAAACAACAAACTAACTAAATTTATCCGCCTTGACACATGGATGCTACACGAAAGGGAAAAAAAAAACATATTATTAGTAACATAATACCTTCGAAATTAAATGTATGCATCTAAACCGCTTTCAAAAATGTGCCCAAAAAGTTGTGATGGCCAAGTAACTAACACTGGAATATAAAATGCTTGAAAAGCCCTGAACAGCAAATATAATAAATAAAACTCCAATTACAGCACATGTGGAAAACTAATGTCAGGCCCATGGGATTGAAGTAGCACAAAACTTTATTGAATGAATTCTAAATTTAAAGTCCTGGTGACCTAAGTCTTATTGGTACACGTGATAATATTTTTAAAAATAAAACGAGCATCCTATGAACGTCGTTGCGAATTGAAATTACTCTTAGTTAAATGCTTGCATGTGTTTATAAAACTATGCTTGTTTCATAAAATACCCCGTTGAGTTTGTGCAATATACAGCAGCTTATATAATTGAAGAATGTAGTTTATAGACATGGAGATAACAAACATGTTTTTGCATCTTGAAAATTTGTGCAGAGTACCTAATACATGTAAATTTTAGAAAACATACACGAAAACTCTTTAATCCTTAATGTACCACAAGGTGAATTTGAAAATTTTTAAGAAATATACACGAAAACTCTTAACTCTCTATTTATGTACGACAAGATTTTTGTCCCCCCACCCCGCCCCCCTTTTCCCAACAACTTCGTAAGCCACATAATACTGATACTCAAACGCCTGGTTTTGACGGGTGAGGGGGGGGGGGAGATGACACAGGAGAAAGGTTGTAACCGCCTCCACACCTTGTGGTTAAATTTATAATAATAATAAAATAAAGTAGGCTAAAATATATACGTTTTCAAAGATATATTTTCTATGTCAATATAAGTTTGCAATTAACATAATATTGAAATAGTGCCTACAATAACGAAGCGATCAAATTTTCTGTCACTTTCAGCATGTGCTCCTGATAAAGACTTGTGACCGAGTGTGTGCGAACAGCATGTAACACATCAGTGCCCGAAGTTGTGTTCATCGCAGTTTGCTATTTATAGCGGCCCGAAAAATTCGCGGTTTCAATGACCTGCATGATAGAATGCACTGTGCTGCGCAAACTCAAGCACCATCCATTTGTCAACTACCTGCTACGCAGTGGAACAGCGGACAATGGACGAATAGACGGGGCTTGAGTGTGTATAGGACAATGGATTCTAGCCTGCTGGTCACTGAATCCGCGAAACTTTCCGGCCTCTAGCTATTTACCGTTTCACGTAACTCCACTGCTTTTACGAATTCACTGCAATACACTTCTGTTTATAATGTTAAGTTTTAGCGCCGTTTTATTTCTCACGTTTGTTAATTTGCGAATATGCAACAAACTGCTTCTCATAGTAACTTAATACATCACAGCCTGGCCAACCTAATTAGCCCCTTATGTTAGTAATAGATCCAAAGAAAATACCGTCGTCTCATTAATAACGCCTCCGTTTTTATCGAGGTGTACCCCCCCCCCCCCCACATTAAAAATATTACTTTTTAACTACAGTCGAGGATCTAATTGTATTATTCGTATCTCTCTAAAACTCAAAGATCAATATGAGCATATAACAAACTGTACGTGAGAGTATTCCCAAGCTTGCAACAGTCTGACACTAGCGACAGCTGGTACAGCTAATTCAGTGACACAAATAAACAGACTTTCAGACTATCCAGCCTATGTATTCCGGCAACACACACATATAATGGAAACATCTATTGTGTTCATGCTAAAATAGATGTTTGTAGCTGCAATGTTGAACTTTATTGGCAATGTATGCCTTAATCCGTTGTGCTTATATCAAGCAGCAAAAAATTCCCGATCTGTGCAAATTTTTTAATCATATTGTTGGAAGTATAGGACGGAATTTTACGCTTCGGTAAATGTAACGGTTTGGCGAAAGGGCAACGCCTAATTAAAGTTTTAATGGCGTGTTTTCTTTATTAAAAAAATTTTGAAAGTTACCTGTAAAGAAAGATCTGAAAAGGAAAATCGTCTTCTCATTGTAAAAGACCCGAGAACAGACAAGAGCTGGGAATATAGCTTGAGGCGAAAAAAGAAAGAAGTAAACGGTTTAAATGTTAGCTAAGTACACCCTTAGGGAAAGGACTCAATTATGAAAATTTAATTGGCATTTAGCGGAGAATGTTTTATTTTGTTCTTGTTTTACTTTTTAAATTCAGTTCTATTCCCATTTGTGCTTGGAAGGAACAGCTTTCTCCAGGGGAATTTTTTCCCCGACATTTTTTCCCCGTGGCAGCAGAAACAGTTGTATCGCATCGCTGGTTTATGTGGTGACAACCAGAACAGCGTGTGTGACAGGTTTAGTCAACTGCAAATACGGGTATGTTTATATGTAAGTTTGTTTCTAGTGAACACTAACATGGCTCAGTAAGCTAATCGTTTCTCAAACAATGGAGTGTTAATAGAAAGTCTTTATAGTTAGTGTTGAAGTAATCACGTAGTACTGTAACGTAATATTTAACTGTAGTATGCCACTCCCGTCACGATATTCTTGTTTCATTATTCAGTTTTTTTCTTCAGAGCTAAACGGTTCCGATTTTTTTAGCATTTCTCCTCTTGACTATGTCTCTCTTCCTCCCGATTCACATATTTAACCAAGAAATAGACTTTTACATTAAATATAAATTGCACAACAGTAGATCTCTTAACAATACATTTTATACAGTAACATTTCAGAAAGTTGAAAGATTATATCAGCGGCCCACCAACATAATCTATGATTTACGATTAATCGTTTCTATAGCAGTAATGAACAATGCATGTAACATTTCACATCGATTGCCGATTGGTTATTAACTACTACCTTACAATTGGCTAAAAGGTTTCAGTTTCATCTTCAGTATTTATCAATAGTACAGGGATTAAAACAAGTTCCAGGCAAGTGTTACATTTTTTGTCAGTACACGATTATATAACGGGCATTAATATTGTAGGGAGCTGAGGAGAAGGCAAGGCAGAACGGCAGGGTGGTGGTGGGGGCCACGTAGCGCTCCGCTTGTCCCCACCACCAGCCGCATACCTGAGCCTTGCCTTCTCCTCAGCTCCCTACAATGCCTGCCATTGTGCTGTCAAAAATAATACAGTACTAAATCAATATAATCTGTTAAACTGACTAATAACACTACCTATATATAATAGTGCATCGCCATATCAATGGTGTGAGATATAAGGCGGAGGATCACTGAAAATTGTAGACCTAATTGTTTTTTTTTTCTATTTGCTTTTACTGTAAGAAAAAATTTTTAGCTCTCATAGTTTTTGTATTTTACCATATTAAAGTCAAAATGTGCAAAAAATGGTTTTATACATTAAAGGAAAACCACCTTACTTACCGAAATGAAAAAATTCATACTGAAGAACAATGCTATTAACACTACTCCCTATTGTTGAAAACGTAACCAAATATAACTAAGTAATGTCTTCTAACGTGATGTCCACAAAATGTAACATGTAGTGGCGGGTGTCGCTCAATGTAGGCATAACCGAGTATGACAGTGTAACCGAACTTGACCAAACTTAACAAACAGTGAACCAGTACGACTGACTAAAACCAACAGAACATATTCAACAGCAAACGAAACCGATTATAAGCGTCTGGATCCGGTTAAGTGAGACAGGTTAACATACATTACTAAATTATGTGACATACGACAAAACTAACCACGCACCATCCGAGTAGCTAAATTTAATTCATGTAACCAAAAACGATTAAAATTATTCAAATACAAGATAAAAGCATGACTAAACGTTACGCTACTTTAACTCCCTTGACTATATGTAGTCTACTAGAGACAAAAGTACTGAACACCACTGACAATGACAATGAGTGAACATGGCTTCGTAAGATAAAACGTGGTTTTAATACCAGACAAAACATTCTCAAGTGCAACAAAAACGATGAACGAAGACCTTAAGCGCTATAACTCAAATGTAACTGAAATACCAAACATAAAAACACCAGTCAAACAAGGTGGGGTGTACGCATATGTCAACAAACAAATAAGTTCAATGAGAGACAAACAAAATAAATTAAAATGCGACCAAACATTTACAAAAAAATATTAATTCATAGTTACCATAGTAAACACAATAATACTTCATTGTGATAAGATTTAACAACGTATACCAAAATTACCAAATTGCTAGCGCAAACGTCACCGAAATTAATCAAACATGCTACCGAATACGAAATAATGTGATCGAACAAAATTGATATTAATACTCTAGCCATATAATATTAATCTGATAAAATTCTACAAAATGTGGTCAAATATGGCCAGCATAAAACGAAACACACAGTCCAGAATCTACCGTACCTAACCGTCTATTAAGTGTAACCTACAGTTTTGAAATTTTTCCACCAATCGTTGACATCGACTAATTGTCACCTATTTTAACACATTTTAATTAACTCGCTTTCATGTCTGTTTGTTTGTCTCATTGGTAACAATGAGCTAAAGACTCGAAACTCAAAAGTAACTGAGAACTGGATGGCAATGCAACGTTCATGTATGTTCGGTACAAATTTGTTCATCGATTTTGAACTAACATCGGATGAAAATTAAGACTTTAATCATAGCTCAGAACTGGATCACAATGCAATATAAGAAAAAAATCGTAAAAAAATATTTTATAAATAAAATAGGTCTAAAAAAATTTAGATGTTATGTTTAACTAACTTCCTGATGAACTACAGACTTGAAACTTTAAACATTACTGGTTGATAGTGGAATACATAAAAAAAAATGTTAAAGAAACATTATTTAGGAAATAAAACCTTGATTTTTAATCAACTATATTTGTTAAAAATATGACAGCAAAATTTTAAAGAAACAAGACTAAAACGTAGAAAAATACTCACTTATTTTTATGTGGGGCGCATGAAATAGATAATTGATGCACTTTTTAATATTATCTATGACATGCGTCCCAATATTTCAAATCTTAGAAGCATTTTCACAGGAATAATTATTTTACCCTTTAGTTCGTCTTGAGGTATTTATTTTTAATTTATATTATTTCGTTTTAGAATGACAGCACTTTCTTTTAGCCATAATTTTCACACGAACTTGAAATTTTACGAACTATTTAAATTACACTTATAATCTCTTATTTTGATATCTGCTCTTCGAGATGAGGTATATTTTACCCATATATCGGATACATTGCAACATTACAAAAATCGTAGTAAAACGAAAGAAAACGCAAAAATCGATGCCTTAGCTGAAGGCCGGAGGTCTTTGAAGAGATTTTATTGCAAATGTTTTTCCGGCAACTTTTAAACTAACGGGTGGCACTTGAGATACGTCTTTTGTGTTATAGTAATCGCGGTATTTTAATTTAAGGACTAAATGTCCGTGTTTGGTGAAACCTAACGTTTATGGAATTTATGTGCGTGTGTGTAGTCAAATGAAATTGCACTAACAAATTATTCCACAGCTAGCACTTGCTCGTTTAGTTTTGACAAACAGACATGAAAATATTTTATTTATCGTGATAAAATTAGCGGTATAATTTCTTCGGAGAATGAATTTGGATTTCGTTAACATTACGCCATCCCCTTGCAAAATAAATCTCATATTAAGTGACCTATACAAATCTACATTAAATAAGAGTTTAATTTGAATTACGCCTTACGCTTTGAAAGTCTGATCCTTATGTTATATTATTTAATTTAAATATTTCTGAAGTGAATGTAAGAATATTTTAACGTCCGTGGGTAACAAAATTACCACAGACATTACATGCGTTGTCTACAACAAAATCCCTCGTCATACTCTTAAAATTTCACACAGCTCTCCAGACGTCTACCAGCTTAGCAGGCTCTAAGCGCGCTGTATTACAGGCGCGGAATTATTTATGTGACGGGCAGCGAAGCCAATAGTCGGTGCAGATCAGTGTTGTTTCAGATGCTTGCTCAGCTAGCAGAAAATCTCTCTGACAAGCAAACGCATTAAAGAAAGCCACTTACAGCTATCTACGCGAGCTGCGACTTTGCAGGCGGTGGATGATGTGCAGATAATCTTGCAGGAGAAGCTTTTAAGAGTGCCGGTGGTGAGAGAGCAGCCGTCACCTGGAGCAGACGTCTGTGCTGGCAGACCCATAGCACGGCGCTATGGCGCCGAAGGTAGTCGCTACTTCCCCCGTACTAACCGCGTGTCACCTCTTTTGTTAATATTGGTTTTTGTTTAATAAATGAAGGATGTGACGAATAACCGGCCATGTTTCTTCATAGAAACATTACTTTTTACTATTAGGTGCGTATTATTGGATGAAATCTGTAGTGGGAGTTATTTACTGTTTATTATTTGGTGAGGGAGAATTTTTATCTTTAAATTTAAATTACCTCAAATTTTTCATGATTACGTTTTAATTTTTAGAATTCAGTGCACGCAATTAAATATAGCCTAAAATAATTAGTTACGGCCATATTAAAATATTTTCAATTAAATCTTGTCAAAAATTTAATCATGAAGAACTAAGAAAAATTCTACTACTAAGTGACACGGGTTATTAAGGGTAATTATCCTTGTTGGCATGGATTAGTGGTCATCCTCATAAATAAACAACTAGAGAGATTGTTTTACAGTTTGCATATCAACAGGACACAGGTAATCTTTCAGTTCACTTCCTGGGATACGTACGGCGTGATGTCTGCAACTGTCATGACCAATGCAGTCGCTTACGTAGAAATAATCGCGTTTTTCTCGCCAGTTCTTTCTTATTACAAGGTCAGGTAAGTGGGCTTTACGTCTCGTCGACAGCGAGGTCATTAGAAACGGTGACATACAACTTAGTGCAATGACAGGAAGTAGGAGAGGAGTCGGTCTTGGCCTTTGTTAAGGAACCACCCCAGCATTCGCCTCGAGTGATTTCAGGAAACCATGGAAAACCTACATCAGGATGGCCTGAGCCGGGGATCGAATCCGGGTCCTCCCGAATACGAGTCCAACGTGTTACCGTTACGCCACCTCGTTCGGTTCTTGTAAACGTTACAATCGTTCAACAAAAAACCGCAAAGCTTGTATCAATAGAAAACAGATAAACCACAGTAATAAGAATAAAATCCTTTCAACGTCTCGTCAACAGAGGAAGCAATTAAGAGGCGGGACTATTAGCTTGAAAAGACGAGAAACAAAGAAGGAATCGACCATGATCTACAATCATAAACCATACCACCATTCACCTAGAGTGATTTAAGACAAATATTGAAACCGAAATTAAAAGAATCGAGCTCGGATCCTTCTGAATACAAGTTATAGAAAAGTTAGGTTTCGCGTCTCAATCAAGGAGGAATTTCCATTTCCATTTCCGGTTACATTTTCACTGTTTTGGCAAGAGTTCGTCTCCTTGACTGATTTTCAAGCTGTTTGCAGTTAACACAATAAACCACACCACACCAAACACATCGCTGACCATACATAACTGCGTACTTCGTCGAACTAAAGCAGTAATTTATTAAGTTCACATAGTATGTACATAACTGGTAAATCTCAAAGCTCCCAATTTTTCCACAAAATGATTCAAGTCCTTGAGGAATTTTCAGCAACTCAAAAGAGTACTTTTTTGTATTTTAAATATATTACAAAAACTATAGTCATGAAAAGTATTGATATTCGACAACTGAATAAAAAATATACATATAACTAAACATTTACAGACGACAATTGTTGAGACTGGTTAGTAGATATCATAAGTTGTGTCTGAACACGCAGGTGCGTACAAGTACACATCACAGAAATAACTACGTAATAATCGTGATTTTGTAAACATTCTTCCGCAAGGGAAGGAAAAAGTCATAAACTATGTGTACCCGACATAATAAATTTTATTGAGCAGGTTAGGTGTTTTCAGGTATTTTTTCAAATGGCCAAATAATTACGGGTCTCGTATTTTACAAAAACAAAATCAGATGTGACACAATGTGTGTTCTTTTGTATTATTCATAACCCTAATTTTATTTCTGATAACTACACAAACAGGTACAATAAATTAAAAATAAATAAGATCTATCTCAAAATTATAGTTCATGTTTGGGTTAACCTACATTTCTTTTTATAATGTGTGTTGGTAAATGAAAACTATGACTGCTTATTACTAACTAGCAAAAAGGTATTTTTATGGCGAACTGCGCTTAAAAATTTTGAATGAGTGTTAATTTAAAAAGTAATAGTTTTCTTGCAGTTGACTGGTAACTGTGTTACAGTACGTCATGAAATCACATTTGTCCGAATTTATTTCGAAAACGTTACTCTTATAACCTCTCTTTCTCTCACGAAGTATTTGGACCCACAACATTTTTCACTTGCTAACTGACAAAAAAGAAACTAATTATCTTGCTCCTGAGTAAATATAGTGACTTCAATGGTTCCTGGCTACGATGTTGAACTGCGTATTTCCCTACATTGTGAAAACTAATGACGTGTGTTGAGCAAGTTAATGGCAACAACACTGACTGCACGCTATAAGTAGGTGAATTTTGTTTTGCATGTGCGGGCGTGAACAGCCCAATGTGCTGAAGGGGAAGGGGAAAAACTGAAATTCAACTAAGTAGCACCGACAAGTCTGTAACGACGAATGTTTCTCATCACGATCCAAACACATAACAAATAAATATTCATTATTTGCACATCTACACCATACTTTGCCCGTCCAACCGGTTAAAGTTGCATGTATTTCTGGATAGTTAAAAATGCATTTTGTAGTTGTCGTATAGTATACATGTGAAAATAACATCTTCAGTCACTAAATTACTACCAGGAATATTAGAATTTAATTTGAAACAAGTACACGACGATATACCTTTAGGTATTGTGCCTTGAGACACCCGTCTCAACATCAATGTTACAACACTGAGAAGTCTTAATATTTTATAGCAGTACGTAATGCAATTCGGCGTATTGTCTCTTCTCACAACTATTACACAAATATCATTGTCTAAGAACATCTTGAGAAGACCCCCCCCCCCCCCCGCAAATACGTTCGGTATTCCTTGCTTCCATTTTTTTTTTTTGTAATTGCATTATTCAGACTAAACAAGAAAGTAAACCAATGACTGTAAAAAGCAACTATACAAAAATGTGTAAACGCGATTTTTTTTAAACTCTTCAATATTATCAAACACGTAATTTCTACAAGTTGAACAGTTAATAAGAAATGTATGACATGGACTGTTGCGTCTTAAGTAATGACGGAAATAATAGTCAGGTGCAACTGTACATCGAAATGTATACTTCAGTCATTAGTGGGATATGACATAGGCTACCTTTATGCCGAGGTGTGGTTGCAGCAAGTCGAATCCCGGCAGTCCAGACACCAGTAACGGGCCGTTCATTGTTTCTGCCGCGACACAGAAAGCGACCGGCCAGTCAGCTCACAACCACCTACCTGCAACACACAACAAACACAGTTGAACTAACATTCTTGTAATACATCCCACGAGCAACTTGCAACAAAACCTCCTGTCAGAAAAATAAAACATAACTTATTACAATTAAACCACGCTTATTAATGAACCAATACACATCTATCTTCATACACAACTTTTATGCCCAGAACTGAATTTACTAACACTTTCAATGCAGAACAGACTGAAAAACTCTCATAACTGTGCCATGACACTATCCACCAAACCATTACAATTATCTTATCTGTTTTCGTCATAGAAGTGTTAAACACTTAATTTCTCTTTCTTTCTGTGTATATATACGTCAAGTCCGTAAATACAGGATATCTTGAAGAACGCATGCAAATGAAACGAAGCTCACAGTAAATAAAAGCGGCACATTCTAAACTGACAAGACGAAGGACTTAGAGGATTCAGACGAGCCAAGATGTCCATATGCAGTGAATTGTAAATGCTCCTGTTGGAGGCAGCAAGCCTCATCGACGTGAAAGACCATATATTAAGCACGTTAGGGAGGTTGAACGAGGCCGAATGGTCGACTAGTGACCAGGACTAACATACCGCGCAATCGCTGCTCACAGAGGGCACAATTCAATACCAACGTAGTGATGCGAGCGTGGAAGTAACGGATTGAAGAGGACAGGCTAGTCGAAAATCAAGAACAGAACAACGAAATGGGAAGACAACATAACATGACCGACATCTCATCTGCATGCTAGTGGCAGGCCATTCAGCTTCAACTGGAACACAATCCCACATTCCAACGGGCGAATTCCGCAAAGAGCTAGTGACAGAAATCCTACGTACAAGATTTCTTAGAGCCTGAACCACAGACACCACGGGTTACAATGAGCTCACAAATACTTACACACAGAAGTACACACAAATACACAAGCAAACACACACACAAGTACGCAAAGTGGGCAACATATATTTTAGGATAACTCGTGCTTCAGCTTATATAACAATAATTGCTGCTAACTAATTCCGAGGATGTCAAGTTGATAGCCATCTACATTCAGCACCATACAGCGCTGTCAACTGTGAGTGAAGAGATTTTGGTCAGTGCCTAGTAGCGATGTTTTGAGCGCTGGTGAGGAATAAAAGACGAGGAAATAAGCAGCTCTGAAATGAAGGGGCGCGGGTGGGGATTATTTGTGCAGCACAGAGGATCTCGGCTGCTACAAAAGCGGGACATACTCAATAGCAGCAGCCACAGGAGTGTAGTTATTGATGGTGAAATCATATCCTTACTTAACATACTTTTAAAATCCTATTCCAATAAGAAAACGCTCGGTCACATGCAGCCAGAAATATCTAGGTCGACTTCGAACCAAGGTCTTCCCATACCTTCACATTCTAAGCATGTCTTGGGTAAGATGATTCGGTAATTAGCCAGTCAATCTGGTGAACACAATGTATTTCGTTTATTTAGAAAAATAAACAAGCAAAACCGTAAGCGGCATTAACTTATGGCAAAGCTGTACATTGTAAGATAGGAAAATCACGACCCTGAAAACGCAGGCTGCGAATGAAGGCGCGAATGCATTCTCGGAATTCTTAAAGGCGTCGTCGTATTTGAAATCTGCAACGACACACACTTACATGCGGTTACTGAGCACCTCCCAACACTTATAATAATCAAAGAAATGTACTTAATGGAGCCACAGATGTCAAGTTTTGAGAGTTGTGAAAAGTTTACACTAGTTATTAGTTACGTGGAAATTTTCGTATTTAAAATAGTAAAGATGGAGGCATAATGGCTCACAGAGAATTGTAAGCAGTGCTCAGTTTATCCTGGACAGCCTATAGCCCCGCATCACTAGACTACTAAGAGACGGGAGCGCACTCTGGTGATTTCCCCTTCAGACTTGCCAACTTTTGGAAACTCCAATTAGTAAAACACACAAAAACTATTACAAGATGCGTAAACAGCTCGCGGCAATTTAAATTATAAGTTAAACAAACCTTCCCAATATATTTGGTTTCGAGTAGTCAAAATATAATATAGAATAATATAGAATACATACACTCACCAGTTTTTTTGCTGCCTTATGACTGATAATGGAGTTTTGAATGTTTTCTTCAGAGATGTGGTGGATGACTTAGGTAAGTGTATGTACAAATCTTCAGTGTCATTAAAAATTATATATAGGCCTAAGTTCTTAACATAAACATCACAAACTGCCCACTCACACGCACACACACATCTAGGGTCTACCATAATTATTCTTTTTTCAAAGAAGCTGCAGTTGCTTTCTTGGCTTTTCGTAAGAATGCTTCAGAAAACTGCTGTTCATAACAGACTCCTATCTGGCTGCACTTAATTACAAGCATGCTTTCCAAAGACTGGACCGACAGCTGTGACCTAAATTTAGTTTTATTTTTTGTTACGAGACTAAACA
>PNEQ01061536.1:0-20542 GCA_003012365.1 Medauroidea extradentata | reverse complement strand
CATCTTTGCAATACTAAATTTAGTGACTTATTTTTATGGTCTCTTGTATACCACATCTATTGTAATTTAACTTTACAATAGTTTGCTTCTTCCTTACAATAATATTGTTGCACTTCACTGTACTCAATGTTTGAACGTAGGTATAAAAATTAAAATGAGGAAACTAAACAGTTGCTATAAATGTTGAGGCAGGTTTTGAGTGATACAATGACCCACATTTCTGTCCAAGTCAGTGCACAATGAGATAAAAACAAATATTTTTGATTTACAAAATTTTTGAGGCCATTGGTTCCTATTTAGACGGTTTTTGTGAATACTATTTTTAATTTGTGAATTGGAGCAGATACCGTAAAACGGTCTAAAAGATGAGTTGAAAATTTATTGTACTCTACTGTTAGGCTTAATTATTGACTAAATTGTTTAGAAGTCAATAACTAAACAGATTAATATAAAAAACTTCATAGCAATACCCTACCAATATTCAACACATGTATGTGACATGTTAACAATATCTGCTCGCTTTCTGGATTTCAAATCCATTATATTTACACAAAAAGTGTAAATAGGAACCAATGTTCTTAAAACCACTTTAGAAATTGGGATGAACTATAAGGCAATCATAGGCGGTTTGCGATAAATAGAGCACTTTTGAAGAACACCTTGGCTAGAGTAATTATTTTAAAATATTGTTTATATTGAGTTCAGGTATTATTAAATGTTGAAATTGGTACAATCAACACACTGTGATGAACATTGGAGGTGCTACATTTATATTAAGAAGTAACAGGAGAATATAAATTATCTGGAATTAAAAAAAAAATGTAACTAGGCTTTCAAAAGTGCTCATTTTATCCTGAACCACCAGTAAAGAAGAGAAAGTCTACCATTTAAAAAAATTCACCCAATACTCAACAAAAATATGTACGTAAAGGTGATTGTTTCAAGCACTGTTTAACCTTCATGCCTTGGTTACGTTGATAAGAGCATGCTGGGTTGAGTACACAGTCCGACATGAGCTCACCTGTTACTTGTCTGATCCTTCAGACAGAAATGATAGCATTCTTGCTAGGTATGTACTCAACTGACACAATGAGAATGTGGTGGAGAATCTTGTAACTACATGACAAGGAAGATTATTGAGGGGCTTGGTATCAACTAAACCAGTTAATGCACCCTACAACTATTTCCAATGGTAAACTTTCTTTACCTCGTACTCACCCAACCATTTACATGGATATTGTGAAACTACACAGTCATTTTACACTGTTTGAATAACACATTGCCATAAGTGTTTTATTTTTATAATAAACACTGCCACAAATAGTTTGTAAGAAGCTGAAATATAAAAAAAGTATTTTAGCTGAAATATAAAAAAAAAAGTATTTTAGCTGAAATATAATAGGTACACATGAAACCAGATCACTTAAAGAAATTCACCGAAGTATTTGTTTTGTGATAATCGGAAATTAAATGATGTCTGTAAACTCGGAGACATAATAAAACATGACTAATCCAAAGTTTTTGGGTAGATTCAGGAGAAAAAGTAAGGGGGGGGGGCGGGAGGGTGAGCACCTACAACTTTTATAATATTTTGATAATTTAAATTAAGAATGGAAGTGCACAAATAATGACATTGATTCAACAACTGGTTAAAGTAAAATTGCAAACAAAATTTATTTCAGCTTAAATTTAAATTGCTTGAGAACATAGGGCATAGGGACAAAGTGTATTGTAAACATTGCCTTCCACACTTTGGTTCTAAATATTAACATATCATCTTCGACTGCCACTTCGCTGTATTTTAACAGGGTCCTTTGGAACTATGCAATAACTAGTAATTTAAAGTTTTTGAGCCAAATAATATTCGTCGTAGCCTCGTAGCATACAGGCGCGAGGCACTCTTGACATTTTAAATTATTCGTTAAATAAGACAAAGGTAATGATACGAACAGTGTCAAAATCACCCAAATATAACGAATTTCTTCTTGTAAATGCAACAAGTTATTTGCACAACTCTATAAACTGTAGTAACCAAGAATGTCCGAAACGCCTATCAATAACAATGCAGACGATGGGTCAAGCTACTACTAGCGCTCGTAGTTCGCAAGCCACCGCGAGCTTCACTAAGCGCACGCGGCCAAGCATTGCGAAAAATAGGCAGTTGCCAGACCATGACCATGCACAAGTGTTAGTGTGATAAATTAATTTTATTTTGTTAAGTTCGTATTGTTACCAAATAAATGTGATTTTCTTCTCTAATGAGTCAAATGCCACTTAATTATGTACCGTACGCCACACCTCATTTGACATTGTACTCTTATGTCGTCCTACTATCTATCCGGTTGCAAAACAACGCCGTATCATCCGACACATTGCAATGGCTGCAGCATGGAAATGGTACGTTTCCTGACATGCTTCCTATTCAAAATGTTATCTACTCAGTTCTCTCTACTAGCCCTTAAAATTTGTTATAGGAATTTCTGAACATTCTGTATAAACGATTTCGAAAACACAATGCAGCACTGTTCAAGTTCCTAGGTTGTGCTGTTAAAAATAATGACAATTATGAGGATGAGAGTACTGTTTTTTTAAACCCATACTCAGAGTAAAAAAAAAAAAAAAAATAACTTGAACCTCATCTTAACACCTTGTAATATCATCACGTTGAGTAGTTATCAACTTAGGATATCTGAGTTTCTATAATGTACACAAAACCTTAAGAGAGCGTGGTACACAAGTTAGCACTAAAATCGTCAGTTTGAATTGGTATGTTTCCGGAAATCAATTTACAAAACTCAAAATCAACAATCCTAGACAAAAGTTTTTGCCAGTTTTCTGAGCAGAAACTTTTCTCGAGTAACGTATTTCTGAAGAACGCTCTCTGAAGCCGAATATTTTTGACTACGGCATAAGAGGTCACTCTAAATAAATGTATCATTCTGGGTAAATATTGGCTAAAATAGTTCTCAAATATCATTATCTAGGATTGATATTTTTACTTTTTTTATGTTGACTTTCTAAAACGTCAGGATTTCAATTGATATTTTTTACGTATAATTATCTACTATACACTGTAAGGCGTTCCAGTTGCCAAACATTTTTTTCTGTATTTATGCTATATTTATAATTTTGACAAGTCGAAACTAAACGTAATAAACGTAGTTGACGGCTGGTAGAAATTTAATTTTTGGTTTAAAAAGAAAGCTTTAAAAAAAATTGCAAGATCATTTATTGTGTTGGTAGCCCCTATTCACTCTTAATTTATTTTTTCAAAATTTTTTCAAAGAACAGTTAAAATGAAATGTACCGTAATTACGGACAATCAAAGAGATCGAGATGAAAGGTTTTTTGTATGTGTCTTGCTAATACAACTTCATGTAACTAATCAACTAAAACCAAAATCATTGTTTAAAAACATTTCTAACATTTTAAATTTTACAAAACCTGAATTAAATTAATATTTGCTTAAAACAAGTGTTGGGACATTCAATGATTATATCATTGGGACAGAAATAAAGTTATTTAATTATTTATTTTCTTTCACTCGCTTCCCACTATCATCTCCAAATTTTCACTTGTGGGAATCGTACCCTTTCTATCCCGTTGGTCGGCGGGTTTTATCGGGGATATCCCAAGTCCCACACCCCTTCATTCCGGCGTTGCTTCGTACTCACTTCCTGTCACCCCTCACCCGCGATAAAGACCTAGATGTTGAGTGCTGAACCAAATCTCTTCACTCTACTATTATTTATGAAAATCTGAATCAGTGTTCCTGTGGAGCCAATGCCAATTTCCGCAAGTGGAAAATGTCGCGGACGTTGCAATTGCAAAATCCGTCCAATACTGGTATACTTTTGTGTCCCTATATACGTTTCGAAACGTAATCTCCTAGAGTTAGGGCTCAGAGAAAATGGTTTGGTGCAGTCAACCATACATAGTTCGAATACGCCAATCAAAAGTGTAAAATTTTAAAGAACTAAATATTTTTTTGTATAGCAAATTTATTTTCTTGGTATGAGAGCTTAGTCCAGTAAAGTACACATTTCGTTAGATCAACAATGAAAATATTTAACGTTTTTATATATTGTCTATTTTGTTGTATCAAATAGGTACGTATTAGTTTCGTCATCTTCAAAGATATATTTGTTTGACTTTACCGAATCTTCTTCTCAATGTACGTACGCTCAGCTACGTGACATAGGTTTCTGCATCATAAGAGGTCAACCAGGTTTTAGGTAAACATCTGCAAATAATTCTGTGTTTTCATGCATTGGTAATTCAAAATGCAGTAAGCCTAAATATTTAACACATTTCATTTAATAAAAATTATTTGAATTTAAAAAATGCTGAAACTAAAAATAAAAATTTTAAAAATTCAATATTTTTTTTAAAATACAGATAATTTTTATTCCTTAATTTTAGGAGCATTTCATTGTAGCCTGCAATGTCTTTATCCACTGTAATTTTTTTGAGTATGATATATCAGTTGGTTTTAGTGTAGTCGTTAAAACGGAAACATGCAAAATATGACTTTAACAAGCCATTACGCGAAAACTGTGAAATAAGAAAAAAATATCTGGTACAAATACAAAATAAAATAATGATGATGAAAATTGCGGTAGACTGCGCCCTTAATTCGATGACAGCAACAAACAGACTTTCTGTCATTATTGTTGTTCCAAGACAATCAGATGGATAAATATAAAAATACTTCGTAGTAGTACTACTTACGCATAATAACTTTTAGTGATCGCGAGATACAATGAAATATAATCCTCAGCACTAGCACCTCACTTTATATATTTAGTTATCCGCGCTTTCATTCGTACCTAAATAAATAAATATCGCACGAGGAAAATACCCGAGGGCCAGAGTATCATACTCCGAATGCAGATGTAATAACTGGGTGTCCGTAGGTAACTGCGTACCCTGAAGTTCCTACAGTGGATAAGCACCGGAATGAGAAGGGCGGAGGGAAACGGGAGACCACTGAGAGAACCTTCCGACCAGCGACATCGTCCGGTAAAATACCCACACGTGAATATAGTCGGCTACCGACTCCGTTGGGGATTGAACCCGGGTCGTCTTAATGGGAGGCGCGTGATCTGACCATTCGGCCGACGTGGCAACTTTTCGTAGAAATTTTAAGCACAGTGCGAGCTTTGTCTAATAACTCCAGCTTACTCTTTACTTCAGCTGAAGCTCTTTATGATAAAACGCCGATGCTTTTCCAAATTTTTATTTTAGTGACTAAAATGCTTCGATGTGTGTGGTCTATTTTTACACGACGTTAGTTTACATACTTAATGAAAAATCTATTCGACTTTTCTGACGCAAGTAAATTTCGCTGGCATCGCTTCTTAAACGCTTTAATTTGAGATTTGGTTGTGGCTACCCACGTTACTTTTAGTAAACGCCTCTTGTGGAACGTACGATGAAATCGGTACCAACGCGCGGATATAGAGTTGTTTGACGGTACTGTCACGTGCGTGTGGGCGCGAGCGTGCCGATCGCCTCGGTGTAGGGGAATGAAAAAAAAAAAAGGGAGGGGCGGATATTTCTCCGGAGTGTCTGTCGACGTTGAAGTTGGCGGGGAAGTGTTGGGCAGAGTCCTGAAATTTCCTCTAGTTCATTTGAGGAAGTGTTAGACTTCTTTCTAACTCAACAGTACACATATGAGTTACTTTATTGGTTTGGTCACTGTTCATTTACTGAAATAAAATTATTGGTATTGCTACCATAATTCTGTTAAAATAGCGCCTAACAGTTCTGTATTTCTGTCGGTGTTGTTTGGATATTTTCTACACCAATATCTTCTGTATAAGAAACACAATGTTCTTTATTTGCTACTTTTAGAGAATAAATTGTAGTAGGAATAATCCAGTACGAACAGCCAAGTTAGACTATTTCCCCTTTTTATTAAAAGTATAGTAACTACACAATACATTTCTTTCAGTGTTAAGTTCCTTGAGGATTCTGCTACAGCGGCATGAAGCCATTCACTTAATCCCGCTCTACCTTGTAGATCCAGGAACGTGCGAACAATTCTTGGAAGGAGAAATAAAGTATAGGGGTTAGTTACTAAAATGAAAAACTCTCTTCTCTTGCAATGTGATTTGACACATTATGTGTGATCGCTCACATTTTCCCGTACAAATAAACTCAAAGTCATTCTGAAATGAAAACGAGGAAAATGAAGGATGGGAGGGCGAGAGACACAATTAGCCTCCTCATATGTACTTAAAGGGGGTTACGGCGATCTCGTGTTCTTTTGTGATAGCAGAGATAACCTTAAAATGTTTATTTTTTAGGTATTTTAAGTAAGAAGCATGGAATTGGATTTGTGTACATAAAACCATACAATTAATCCATCCACGATACGTTTTGTTCTTTCTTTACTAAATAATATACAAAACATAATGGGTGGTAACCACGGTTTATGGTACTTCTGAAAACACGATTTATAAGTAGAGAGGTAAGTTTGGCTTTATTATTTGGCGACCAGCTAAAATACACTCATCCAAACAAACTCCGTGAAGTTATTGGATCCGGGTTTTTGTACATTTGTATGCCCGTATTTGAAGATAGGGGATATTTCACAGTTGACCTTGTCACTGGCTTGGAACATGGCGGCCTACAGCAGCAGTCAGACGAAGTGAAGGGATTTCTGGTCATCACTAAAGGTCTAGGCCCTTAATGTACGAACGAGTTGCTGGGTCTAATGGCATAGTGAATCAAGTCCAATTTTGCATCGTGATGCATGGAAGATGTTTTATTTTACTCTAAATTAGATGTACGTGAGCATAAATAAACACGACCATTTAGTTTAGTATAAATACGCATACCAGTACTGAAGTTCAAGTCTAACTACTAATTATACTGAAGTTCAAGGTTAATGTATAAATGGTAATTATACTGAAGTTTTAGGTTAATATCTAAATAAAAATTATATTTCCAGACATTTAAGGGAATGCATGATGTTCTCTATGGAATCAGACCCTCAAATTAATGTCTTAATCAAGGTTAAATTCTACACCAGATTAGGAAGCTTGACGTCGTTAGTTTTGCATGGGACAGTTTCTGCCGTTCGTTGCACTGGTTATCGTTAATTCTATTACCAGCTGTCATTTTATTATACTCTAGCGCAATTAGTGTCAGGAGATTACCCTCGTGAAACTCGTCCGTAAGAAATTCGAATACCTTCCTAATCCGTAGTCGGATTAACCATACTCGTGCAGTGATGCGAATAACTTTCTATAGAAACTAAAGTTGACTGAGAATAAAATGAACAACCTGAATAATGTCTGTGACATGATTCAAACGAATCGACTTGTCGAACTGAATCGCATTGCATTTCCTTACGGCAAGAGGAGCCAGGAAGGGGGGCGGGGTCCCTGGTTCCGTCACTGCGTGACCCAGAAGGTCGGCGACGCTGCCCCCTTGCTTCCCCGTCGAGGCCAGTGACTCGGCGACGGCCGGCCGACGAGGTTCGCTTGTGCTAGTGCGTGCCCCCCTCTCAACGCCGACAAAAAAATAGGCGGCATGCCCTCCGGACCCGTCACAGTACGACGTGTGGGCCGCGCGTGTGCGGGCATGCTGCTGTTTTGCTAGAGGGCTCTGCGTGAGAGAGCGAGAGAGAGAGAGAGAGTGGAGACCGAGAAAGAGTACGTGGAGCTTCATTCCCGGATACAACGGTCAGCAGTACACGCCAGTGCCGAACCAACGGGCTCTTCGATAAAAGAAGTCGTCGAACCACGATTTTTTATCCTCCACTGAAGGAATACAAAAAAGGTAGGTTATCCAGGCCGTAATGAATAATACCGCCTTAACGTGCGGAGCACTAAATTTGGGTGCATTGTTTTCGCTGCATGTGTGTGTGTGTATACATATATATATATATATATATATATATATATATATATATATTTAGTGGTACCCTTGTAATTTGATCTGTAAGAAGCTTGGTGTAAAATCATGCAAATGCTTCTCTGTTTCTGTTTTAAATTATGTTGGTGCTTCTCTTGATCTAAATAAGTCATGTTATTTCTTTTTTATTTAAAGCCATTTTGTGGTTCCCCAAAATTGGTACCTAATCGATTTTTTCGTACATTTGAAAACACAGAAGTGTAGTTTGGTGGTGTATTATCCTCGAAACTCACTACGTTACTTGAAGAAAATCAGCAGTTTGGCATAAATCAGACCACTTGACACGTTGCATTGCTGGCCAGGCACCAGTTAAGGAATTTTCTTAATAGCATGGTTAAAGAGGTAGATTTACTGATTTATCGATTTTATTTTTGTCTCCTCGTAAATAGGATTTTGTAATTTGATTCTTTTAAAATTCAGAGTAGAACATTGTTTGTAAAATTACCTAAAAAATTTGTTAACGTAAATGAGGTGACTCATTCAAACAGCAACGACCGATAAATAAATTTGATCTTAAAATAACTGTCAATACATACTTAATGACTGATTCGGTCATTTGAAGGAATATATTGAATTAAAGTTAAATTAAGAATTAAGTTAACTAAATTTAAGATTTTAAAGTGTCTTGCTCGTTAACTGAGTATGTTTGAAGTATTGCACATCCTCTTTGTATTTTTACAATGAGCAAAATTTAAAAATTATATTTACTTAATGAAATGGAACAATGCTTTCAACGAATGGCCTTGCATTTTTTCGATGAGACATTTCACGGATACGTCAATAGTCTTCCTGCAGTTTTAACATTAAAAATGCTACAATATTTACGCACTATATTGATTCTTCTTATTATATGTCGGTTATAGTAGGCCTACAATATTTCAATTTCTTCTGCACAGTTGTTAAAAATATGTATATGTTATAAAGAAGTTTTCGTGTTGTTTTATTTCGTATGCCGTGCTTGCTTTGCCTAAATGTAAAGTACTTTTCATAATTCTCGAAGTCAAAGAATCTGTTTCGTTTTATAGTATCTACGAAATCAGCTTACAACTCGCATGGAATGTGTTCATTCAGGTGTACGAAATCTCTAAACAACAATTTAAAATATTTTTTATTATGGAATTACATTTATTGTATTACTGAATTTTTATGCCTTAAGGTTCGGTTTCAGTAGCCGTATTGAATTTTATTATTTTTTCGCTTTTTGGAATTCTAACTTAAAAAATTTTAAATATGTGACTATACCTCAAATTCTATTTACATTTCGCTACAATACTGATATTGCAATTAGCTGTTAACTTACAACTACGCCGCAATGTGTGTGGAAATTTTTTTTTTATGTTCATAATTTGCCTGACAAAGTTCGACCTAAGTATACATTACTAGCTCTATTGCCGTGCTTGTATCGTAGCTCAAGATAAATAGAATTAGCGGTATAATCACCGATTTAACATTTGTCTTCTCAGAATTCTAAAAAAAAAAAAAAAAAAAAAAAAAAAAAAAAAAAAAAAAAAAAAAAAAAAAAAAAAAAAAAAATGGCGACTGAAACCGAACCGAAGTCATGTTGTAATTGCACTGAATCAAGTAGCAACAAACTGCTCTGTTGAACTTCGTTTATCATTTCGACATTTTAAATGAATGCTGAAACAGTGTTTGTAGTTGTGCCCGCTATCAAACAGTGTTGTGCGGCAACGTTTAATGTAAACTACTGTAGAGCTGTAATCGGGTCAGGAAAACAAAACAACAGCATGATAGCTGCTTGTTTTGGTCGCCTTGGTCTAGCATGAAATATGTAACCTACCATATGGACGGATTTTCGTTCATCCATGGCTTTAATGATGCGCGTGAGCAGTTGAACGGGCGTCGTACTTTGATACTTCATGCAGCTGCGTTGTCTGCCAAACCGTATGTACTCCGTTTGGCGAATCTAAAGTATAACATTTTACAGTTCTATGGACAAGATTTTTTGATGATGTTTAAGTTTTATACTATCAGCCATCTTTAATTAAATTAAAGATGTCTGATTCACTATTTGTACTGAAAATGTTTGCCTTGACTTGTGACGCACATTACAGAATAATAACGTAAGTAGCGGTGAGATTTTACTGAAGTTGTACAAAACTGTTTCACTACACGAAACCCTCCACACAAAATGTTCTTTATCCGCCAGTGTTGGGAATCAGTGGCGCAACCAGAGTGGTAAGGGTGCAGAATTGGCGTAAAATATGGTAGGGGTGGGGGTCCAGCCCTACCCCAGTCCCACCCTCCAATTAATGGGACAGTCTCGTAACAAATATTTGTTTTCATTTGTATTACAATGTGCTCACGGGATTTTTTTTCAATTCTTTTTATTTGTCATATGTTATAAAATACAGCTCCGTCAAATATATTACAAATCTTCCTTCTCTCGTGCCGTTTGCCTAATGAAGACTATGGCAGAATATTTTTCCAATGAAGAAGCACGTGTACGAAATATGATTTCCAAGAAATATCGTGATTGTTTATGTTGAGAAACTATCACTGTTGTAAGCGGCAATAAAGTCTACGGATGTATCTCGTCGCCCCTTCCTAAGACAAAATACTAGCTACTCCACATCTGGCCTTAAACCAGAGAACATCTAACACCGAACTAAATGAAATGTAGTTGTGTCACAAACATTAAAAAATTCAACTGATGCCCAGTGGTTAAGCAGAGCGTATGCAAGTTGGATTAGGAAGAGTTGCGTTCGGTCGAAGCTGGACAATTAGATTTTTATGCATTCGTAATGGCGTGTGCTTTATCTTTGTCAACACAACTAAGAGAGGATTAGCATTCGCGTGATTTCATCATTAGTGTTGAAAATGTTGTTACACTTCCTCGTTTTATAACTGTATTTGCACAAAAGGGCGTATTTCATAAGTAGGCTTGTTAGCTGAATCAGAAAATAATTAATATTACTTTGTTCTCTTGATACGTAGAATGCAACACTTAAAACAATTATTTTACTAAGAAATGTGGATGTATGAAATCTTGAATGAGAAATATAATACCTAAGTTTTAAAATTCAGTGAGGAATGGATGAGAAATAGGCTAGTTTAAACAAATTTTGATTTGTAAAGAAGTTTTTAACTCTGGTATTAAAAATTACCAATGGCAAATTTGACCTAGATCCCAAAAACCAATACATTCACTTGCATATAAACGTGTGTATATGTACATAAGAAGTTTTTTATGTAATGATGTAGGTCTTATGACGCAGTAACTAGTCGTGCAAATATGCTCAAGACGCAGTCAGTGGAAGTGTTATGTTGTTTTGCTGGAAGCCTCAAGCACGGGTGAACTCTTCTCTGCTCGAGTAGGATGAGTGGTTTCATACACTTTCCTCGATGACTGGGCGGACTGGTTTGATGACACACCACAGGCTTCTCAAGACATTCTAGGAAGCATTAGTTCATAGGCACGTGTCCACCACTTCTCTATTCTATCTTTGAATATAGGCCTATGTACTATTCGAAGATTCTATTGTCTTTAGACATAACAAGTGGCAACTTACTTGTATTCGAGATATTTAAATTTGTTTACTCTGTTTCAAACTGTAAAACTCAGTGCGATTTCATAAAAAAGAAGAAAAAGGTCCCAAGATGTAATTCTTTGTGAGTCTTTGTGTGTGCCATTTCAGGAGTAAGTTGACAATTGTATCAAACAATGGGGAAGTAATCGTCGAAATTGAAGTAACGATTTAATTCGAAAGCATGAACTGAGTAAAATCAGCTCGATCAGTTAATAAAAATGACCTATTCTTTTAATTAGTTTACTCTTCATTCAGTGAATTATGTCTCAGGATACTTGAGACAACTCACTACTTATAACGATGTAGTTAACTTTACCGTAATAAAACTGTGTGCATAAAGTAAACTTGATTCGAAAATACGTGTCGATATGTTTAAATCAAAACTTTCTCACAAAAAAATTCTTATAGCACTATTTTTTTCAGCCAAGGGATAAAAGGACTTGTGTTCCATTCGGTTTCATAGATACAAAACTTACGAACCATAACTATGATAGCATGTTTCGCACTCTCCCAGCAAAGAACTGTATAGATTAACGCACGCTCATGGTAATACATTTCTATTCAAATGATAACATGTGACATAATTTTTTTTTTCAAGAGTCCGGCTGCTGAAAAGTGGTGTTATGAGGTTGACATTAAATTGTGCCCAATATCAAACAAGGCTGCTTTAAAGAATTTGTAACAATCATACTATACACACTGTAAATACGTTTTGTACTTTTACAAAGAAAATACTTGGAAACCCAGTTGCCAAAGAAATCCCTTGTAAAACTACAAAGGTTTTTCTTGTAATAAAATACAAAGTACGTGTTTGTAAAATTACAAGGACTAACCTCGTAGCTGTACTTTCAATAAGGAAAAAAATAAATTTAAATGTTAATTGTACTTCATAAATAACACTGAACTTTTTTATCAAATAACTTTTGAATAAAGGACGTAGCACGCAATTGATATAAACGTTCGCTTTGTTCCAGAAAAATAGTTTTCAGAGGTTGTGATCTTTGCATAAGTAATTTCCGGCGAACTTACGATTTTTGTACGCTACACATTTCTTCTAAGTTTTTATTTTGCAAACTAAATTCTTTTAACATTATAAACTAATAATTTTACAAGGAAAATTTTTCAACATTTACAAAAGTTTGTACAACTACGAAGAAGTTCCTTGTCATATTTTACAAAATATTTTACAGTGCAGAAACTGTTGGTATAGGTACAAATAATTCCTTTGTAGTATTACAAGGTTTAACTTTGTAACTTCATAAACTAATGATTTTACAAAGAAAATCTTTGTACTTTTACAATAACTTGTAAAAGTACAAAGAAAATCCTTGTAAATTTTACAATATTTTTTTACAGTGTAGACGTGGAGCACTACTGAAATGAATATGTAAGAAATAAACGGGAGTGCTTCTAGAAGACCGACCTACATAAGCGAAATATGTCAGAGGATGTCAGATATGACATATTAGGTACTGTTTTACGCTGAAAGTCTCAATCACGAAAATATTACACACAGTAACACCATTGTTATTAGAAGTTTTCGATGGTTCCCATTACCATAGCTAGGCACTGCGAAATCATTTATTCTGCCACAGAAATATTCTAGACTTGATTTGTATAAATTGTGTGTTGCATTTCCGCTGACAGATACATGCGAAATGTTCACTACAAATTATTATGAATTAAAATCCGTGAGGTTGCCTTGTTTTTGATACCATAGAACTTCTTCACGGCTAAATGAGTCGGATTTCTGACGGATCCGAATTTGGATTTTTGCATATGTTCAAAGATACTGATGTTCGGTGGGTTTATTTTTTACGGATTTTATTTTTAAAATTTCCGTGCATATTTCTCCAGTTAGCACGTCGTTTTGTCTAAAGTGGTTTTGCCCTAACAAGGTTTTTCACTTTAGTATTCCCTAAAATCATTTTTCCTAAAATCGTTTTGCGTAAACTCATTTGTCTAAAGTGGATTTGCCTAATTTCGTTTCGCCTGAAATCTTAGCACAACCATTGCAAACCGGGAAAGTAGTTTTACGTAAAGTAATACTGACGTGCAGTCATTTTGCCTAAAGTAGTTTCGCCTAAAGTATTTTTTCTAAAAATTTATTTACCCAATACCTATAATCGGTTCACCCCGAAAGTCATTATGCCTAAAAACATTTTTACCTAAAGTCGTTTTTCCTAAAGTCATTTTGCCTAAGCTTTAGGCAAAATAATTATTGGCAAAACGATGTGTACTTTTCCTCTGCATGTTCGATATAAGTGTCTCGTTACGAGAATGACAGGTAACTACGGCCTATCATAAGAGAAAATGCATAGTTAACCTTCATTAACTTCACCTAACCAATGTTGAACCTATAAGATCGAATTGCAAACATTGTGTACGAAAATCGTAACATAACTCATTTCTAGAAGCGTGAAATCAATATTTCGAAGACAAGTAGGTCCTTCAGGTGTAACTGAAAACGAAAATTTTCCAGCGTGACCAAGGCGGCTTTGCTAGGCTGCCAGCTGAGTTATACTGACCTTTCACCTTTCGATAACCCCGTCGCTACTATCGGCCTCATAGTGTGTGTTAAGCGACGACTAGCAGAGGTAGCCTGCTTCTGGTTGACAGAAGTTCAAGGTCTTTCACTGTGTGGTAAACATAAACACCTGCCAGATAAACGAGCGTGTGAACTATACCGTATCATGTTTTGCCACCGAATGCTAAAGAATGTCGGAAGTGCAATCATACTGTATTTAAATTTGATTACCTAAATACACACAGGTCTAAGAGGGTAGAATTATAAAGCTAAATGCATTTATGAATAGTTTATGCTATCTTGGCCTCATGATAAATTTAAAACAAGTGGAAAAACGTATGCTGAAATTAACGAAAAATAATATTTTAAAGGAAATAAGTATGGATCATTTAACAATGATTTATTTTACAAGACGATAAAAACGCAAACTTTGTAAGAAACTATTTAGTTAAGTACTCCTACAAAAACAACTTTCGTGCGTGTTTTATTTTATTCTAAACCAATCAGTACTTTTAATATGTTTTTAAAGGGTGTAAAGGAAATGTTAATCCACGTTGAATTGTTCAGATTATTTATTTACGGATCAATTAACAACTAAAAATAAATTAAAAATTCAGCAAAATACAAAGAATCTGCACACGTTTTGTTTTGAATTCCTGAAAGTTAATTAGGGAAATATTGAGTTACAGTCATAGCTCGATGTGTTTGTTACAATTTCCTATAAAATTGTAATTGCGTCACTACTTTGTATTCGGATCCTGGGAGCACATCGGCACTAAGGCCGACTCTTGTTTGCCCACCTCTTTTATTATCGCCTCTATGCGCAAGGCACTCAACTGCTGCCAGTCTTCCTTTCGAGGACTCTATTTCCTGTTACCAAATTTCCCGGTGAGGTCGGTCACCGGAATTTCGCATGAGGGAATCTTGCCGGACAATGCCGCCGGTTGCTGGGTTTTATGGGGGATCTCCCGTTTCCCCCGCTCCTTCATTCAAGCACTGCTCCATACTCACCTCATGCCACCCTTCACCAGCGCTGAATACCTAGATGTCAAACGCTGACCCAAATCTCTCACTCACTCACTTTTACCACATGGCTTCGCTGTATGAATACTAGTAAGAAAAACTCTCAGAGTAATGTACTAACAAAGAAATAACATTTTTGGCGAATTTAGTTTACTGGTTTGTGCCTAGATTTTGTTAGTAAAATATTTAACATAAAGCATGATTGAAATATTAAGAGTAAAATTTTTTGTAAAATCATGCTACAGTTGCGTGTTTTTAAACAACTTACCGAAGAAGAAAGTAAGTAGGTGTATAAGAACACCTTCCTGTCTGCGTGTCTGAGCGTGTGTGTTCGTTTGTGTGTTTGAATGTGTGTGCCTAAAATTTTTGAACCTGTCGACCGAATATCCATCAAACTAGGTACACATATAGTACTTAGTAACCTAACTTTACGTTTGTGTATTTTGTTCATTCCGTGTTCATATTTTCAAATTGGCGGTCATTTTATACTTTTGTCCAGTATGACATATCTGAGGATTTTTTTTTTTTCGATTTTATATTTTATCAAATTTGGTGCAGGTATGCTATTTAATAAGGCTACTTGATTTTTCGGGAATTCCTTCATTACTGTTCATATTTTCAAATGGCGGCCGTTTGAACTTTTTAAACACATGAAATATCTGAAGATACAATTTACAGATTTCGTCTGACTCGGTACACATATGATAATAAGGTAACTTTACTTTGAAGTTTATTGTTCATGCAATTTTCATATTTTCAAAATGGAGACCAATTGAAAATTTTTTGTGTTACACAAAATTTGTAAGATATCAGTCTTCAGAATTTTGTAAAACTCGGAACATATAAATTTGTTAATACGGTGTCTTGACAACGCTATTTGTTTATTCCGAATTCGCATATTCAAAATAGAGACATTTTAAACATATTTTTATCAGTAGATGTACCAAACTAAATAAATTAAAATTTCACTTGTTTTTAAAAGTGACAGCCTTTTGACCTTCTGAGAGGGTCATATGATAAATCTGAGGACTATTTTATAATGTTTATTCAGACTCGGTAGAAATTTCGTTCTATGTACGGATAATTGAATTTAAAGTTCGTTCAAGCTGTGTTTAGTAATGTACGTCCCCAATTTTGAAGATTTAAACAAATGAGTTAATAAATTTTATACGCGTGTTGGAAAATATGTAGTACTAATTGAAACCAATGTTAATATTTATAAAGTTTTGGCCCAAACTTTGGTATAATTAGTATTTATTGCTGTAGGTCCACCGTGTTAGAAGGTATCACGAGAATAACTGAAGATATGATGCACTTGACCGACATTAACTATTAGGGTTAGTTTGTACCCACGTTGAGGAAAGTAGGATACTGAGTTATGCTGCTAACATTTTGTTGTATTTATCATCATAGTCTGTATTAGGATCATATGCTTCTTGTGGAAGTCGATTGTCATAAGTCGTTCACTGTGCAGCGTTGTCGGTTAGCGCGCCTGGCACCACAATAATCAAAGCTTTGTAACGTCATGTTCCTGCCTGTGATTCATGCATTCATGCGGACACTCACTCTCGAGAACTCAAGACCGTCTAAGTATTTCATTGTTCTGACTGTACGTCTAACGAAGTCTCCTGCTGCATGTTGTTGGCTTTTATGTTTACTTGTTACTAAACACATTGATTTTCACTTCTAAACATCGCAGGATGTAATATGGAATGCAAAACATCTTTCAGATGCTCCTAGCTTTCTCTAGCAGTAAGATAAGTCGGATTTTTTTAGAACTCAATTGCAAGTTAGGCTGAAAGTGACCCGGGTTAGAGTTGTTAGTAAGAGTAAGTAAAAAATTAATAAGACATTTGATTACTTTTGTTCAGGATCAGCAATTCATATAACTGTTGTACCGTTGCTTGAAACATATCGCAAAATTCACAGTGACTACTTGTTGGTCCACTAAAGTCCTGCAAAAGTTGCAAAATGACTGACCGAGTTGGAACAGTGGTAAGTACAAACCTTGCACATAAAGAGGGCCAGGATTTGAATTCCGCTCAGACCATTATGATTTCGGTTTACTGATGTTTTTGAAATAATTTTATGTGAATGCTGGAATTGTTTCGTATCACTAATTCGGGCTTGTTTCCTTCCCTCTTTTCCCCGCGTACCGTTGCCAAGGCTATGCAGCTTTCGGAGATTACGTAAATTTAATAAAAAAAATACAACGTCAGAGTAATTCAGTGTAAATCATCGTAGTTTGATACTCTCGTGACCCAGATTACTAAGCATAGATACCATGTTTCTCAACTAAATACAACTTACAAAAGGCACGTATTTTGATATTTTCCTGACGCAGATAACTAAGCATACCATGTCCCTCAATTTAACACAACTTAGAAAAAGCACGGTGGCTTTTTGTTAATGTCAGAGAATTTATGCACGCTATCATTTAATCACACGAGTTGATTACTTAATAATACTTTTTTCTGTAAAAACGCATTTTTATTATTTACATTACCCGAACTTGACAGTGTTACGACTATTGTAAAAAAAATATCGTGAAAACCACAGAAAAAAATATTGTACAACATCCAACTTAAGTGAGTTCTATGGAAACCACAACTGAACACACAAGAAATATGAAAGTGCAGCATTGGCATACAGTCAAAGAAAGCGTAATGTTCCCTGGCACATGTGTTGAAAATTGCTGCTAACATTACGAACATCAGTCTAACAGCTTGTTCGTACCCAGATGGTAATAAACAAAACAAGACTTTGTGAAAGTGTCAGCAAAATGGCTTCAGTCTAAGTTCAAGGGCGGATTTATAGCATACATCGCCGGCGATTACGAACTAGCATGTACAGCATTTTGATTTGTTTTCAGCCCGGCACTGAAAATATAAACTACCATATGCACGCTGCTCGATAAAGAGTAAGATTTAGTTCCAACTGCTGTCACCTCAAGAAATTTGCAAAATTGTTGGATGTAGTTGTGTTAATAGTGAAAATCCTCGGTAATGCCCCCTGATCAGCGTCATCAATGAAGCATGACATGAAATAATTGGTTATAACTACATGTACTAGATGATTTAGGAAAACAAGAGGACCTCAAAAACAATACTAACATTGGATATCTCAAACATCAGCTATGTTTTCTGCACGCCTTTATCTTGGCTGGAATTCATTGGAGGCCGTAATGTAGTAGCCGTGGTGAACACAGACACAACGATACACGTGATCTGGCTGTTTACATAATGACATAATTTACTTATATGCAGCGACCTCAGTCGCGAAGATCCTGAAGACCTGAAGATCCTGTACAGTTGAATTGCTGTAGCGTGTAACTGCAAGTAACCAAGAACATGCTGTGACCAGACACACTGGAGGCTCCAAACAGGACGGTAAACATCAAGACTTTAATTTGCATTATACACAATGAAAAGCTCTTTACAATTCGGTAGAGTTTATGCGTATTCATCTGTATTTACACTGGCACATGAGCTGTAACTTAGAGATACAAGTAAAACACTCCTCCCTGTTCTTTTTTGAAAATATACACAGGTTTCAGTGACGCAAATGCTTTTTAGATATGTATTTTGGCCAATGAAAACTATTTTACTGGAACAAGAGAGTGGAAAATAAATAGTTCGAGCCGGTGATTTTCTGACGCACTTAAAATTCAACTGAATTACGAAATATATTTTTGTTTCACAATAGTATGCCACGTATCGAAACAGGGGCCGCGATGGTCGATTGGTCAGACTTCTCGCTTCCCACGAAGGCGATCCGGGTTCGATTCCCAAGGGTGGGGGGTCGGTACCCGGATTTTCGCATGTGGGAATTGTGTCGGACGATGACGTTGGTCGGCGGGTTTTCTCGGGGTCTCCCGTCTCCCCCGCCCTTACATTCCGGCGCTGCTCCATGTTCACCTCATGACACCCCTCGCCAATGCTGAAGACCTCGATGTTAAGCGCTGACCAGAAATCTCTCACTCTTTCTCACGTATCGAAACAGTAATTACAATTTCATGTTCACTGAAGCTCTAGTTTACGAGGTGAAGTATGCCTTTTTTGCTAACATAACCGAATGTTATTATGTAGAAGAAAGTTGTTTGGTTGCGAGAAGGTGAACGTGCTGGCCGTGCTAGAACAACTTGTGTTCATGACCAAGTGACGGGTTTTTGCTGTGTTTCCTGTTTGGAAGGAAGGGCACGTCTTGGTCTGTAATTCACAGAGGGGAAGTGAGCGAGTTTGAACCTTCCATGCATACTGGGCATTTTTGTATGTATAGGCATATAACAGGATTATCGCGCTGGCGAGTGAAGAAACCCACTATTCTGCATTCACGGAAGACCTGGAGACTCGGAAGACGCGAGATGGAAGGTTAGGGACACGACTGCCAGCGGGGTCGCACGAGACACCAGATCATAAACCTGTTCCACGCGGCTTTGGGTTGCCGGTCAAGGACCCGCTTCTTTGCCTCCTTCGTTGTCGGCAACGGGAAGGGGAAGCTATGAGCCGTGACCTAGCTAGTAGTCCCCGCCTACAACAGAGAAACTGGAACTCAGCTGGTTCGCTATCGTCTCACTCTGTCGCTTCCAGACAGTTTCCGCCGAAGGTACTTCTGGTTTTCTCAATGTCACGTCGAGACACTACACTCGTATCTGTACGGGCTTACCTCCACTGCCAAGGTCGTTTAGAAGTCCGGTGTCTGCGAGAGAGGTTAGCGGAGTACATTAAGATAAATCCCCTTCACCTATGTAGGACGTGAGTCAAATGTGAAACAGGTTGGCAACCTTACTGCAACGCACGAACGGTTAACTGCGATGAGCATTAATTTCTACGATTCTGTGTGACCTCTGCAGCCGAGGTCGTAACAATACCTTGAAAATCCAGGTTCGCGTTTGAATCTATAATAAACGGAATATACGCACTTTTCGGCTATTTTACTTGCATGAAATTTATTTTCCTACGGTTAGTCAACCTGCCCAAAAACTCTTGGAAATAAAAAAGTACAATTAAAAAAAAGGATACAATATCCTGTTTATAAAAATGTTAACACCGTAAATAAGCCATCAGAATGGAAACAAAAATATACGACGTTCCTCGTAAGTACCACACAGGTAACACGGGGTTTATCTATCTCGGCAGAAAAAAACTGAATGTTCGTTTCCTGGCTCAGTGAATCTAACGTGAACAAGCATTTCTTTGATAACCTGCCCAACACCATGAATGATTATGTGACAATAACATTGATCCTGCATTAACAAAGTTTTCTCCACCCTCCACCTGGGACCCCCCTCCACTGACACCCTCTCACCCTCTTGAACACTTCATATCACTCCTGCTGACAAATGTCTCAGATCCAGCCTTTGCTAGCTCTCTCCCCAACAACAGTAACATCACACCCTCTGAACGCAAAGCCATCAAAGACCTACAGAACAACAGTGAAATAATGATACTGCCAGCAGATAAGGGCTCCACTACAGTCATTTTAAACAAAGAGGATTATATTCTGGAAGCAAAAAAAC